>JAKUCV010004313.1:0-66308 GCA_028386065.3 Turnera subulata
TGTCCAGCAAATTTGAATTTTTGGACTAACGGTAACTAAAACATCGATGTTTTCAAACACAACATCGATGTTATTTTGATTCTGTGAAAATGAGATGAAAACTGATTCTTGGAGAACATCGATGTTTAATTCACAACATCGATGTTATTTTGCTTCTGTGAAAAACGATTAAAGCTGACCATTGAAGAACATCGATGTTATGAAATCCAACATCGATGTTTTGCTTATGTAAAGGATATTTTTAAATGCAACGGTCATGATAACATCGATGTTTGGGATGCCAACATCGATGTTATTTGCCTTCTGCCAATTTTTGGGAATTTCTTTGAAGGCAGGAACATCGATGTTTAGAAGGCAACATCGATGTTATTTTGGCTCGGCAAAAACAAATTGAAACTGACCAATATGGAACATCGATGTTACAAATGAGAACATCGATGTTATGACTAATTTTAAAAGCAACAGTCACTAGAACATCGATGTTGTAAAATATAACATCGATGTTATTGACACAGAAAAACAGTTTGATGTTTGAAATATGTTTATGTGATGCATGAGCAAATTTTATCTCATTTTGAGCCAATGTCCTAGAAGAGTTGAGTGTTATACCTTGTACAATTTATGAATCTAACTCTTCTTTCTTGGCTCTTCAATCTTGTGCTTATTCACTTTGTTCCTTTGCTCTTGAATGATTTCTTTTGCTTGAGGATTGGTTTGACTTTATTTCTTTTTGCTTCATTGGTTTGTCGATTATCAAAACCTGTAATGAACCATGAGTTGTAACAATTTAATCACAGCCAACAGTTCAACATTATTCAACATAAAACCACAAATCTAAACACAATCCATCAACAGCATCAACAATTTCCACAGCAATCAAGTAATAGTCGATAATCAAATCAGCAGTTCAATCAAACAACAAAAACAAACATAGTGTCACAGGCACATATCCAAGGTTATCCATCCTCACCTTAGCCGATTTTCAGTTATGAAACTGTCCAACAGACTCCAAGTCCGGCTCCTCAGGTATCTGCTCGTTATCAACTCCTATATCAAACAAATAATATGCACACATAAGTGATATGCAAATGTCATGCTACTACTGTATTCCGAAAAATAAATACTAACTCGTCTCGGTTACTTCCCCGGATTAATTCTCCATTATCATCATCATTCACCATTTATTTCTAGGTGTCTAAAATAATACTATACTTATACCTATACCTATACCTATACCCGAATATCATCCCGGTATTTTACTACCTTGTTAATATTCTTTCCATATATTTTCTATAAGTATGTACTTTCCAAAATTACTATTATTATATTTTTTTTCCATAATTATCTCCTCCAATTAATTACTCTACTATTATTTATCTCATTTATATTTTTTTTCTTTCCCAGAACACAAATTATTTTAATTTCTAAAATTATATCTTTTTTTATTTCCAGAATATTTCTTTTTTTTTATTAAATTCGGACTGGGCCCAAACAGTGCCAGATCACGCCATGCACAGTGCCAAGCCCAGGCCCCAAACAGGAGCCCAGGAGTAGGCCCACGTGCAGGCCCAGTGTCCGGCCCAGAACATAGCCCACGATCCGGCCCAGCAGCCCAACCCACATTCCAAACCACTCAGCCCAACTAACCAAACCCATGCTCACAGCCTAGGCCCAAGGTCTAAGGCCCAGGCACCCAAGACCCACGACCCGGGTGCCCAAGACCCGCGACCCACACGACACATCCGGGTCTGCACATCCACGGCTCACCTTGTAGCGGCGGCGCGACGAAGCGAAGGCGGCGGCAGGGCGAGCAGGAGGAGGCGACGAGCGGCGAAAAACTCTCGGCTACTGGCACGGCTGCAGGCTGTCAACGGCGAAGGGAGGAGCGACGACGAGGAACCAATACACAAAACGGGTCGCCGGGTCCTTGGCTGTCGATGGCGCGTTGATCTGCTGCAGAGGGAAAACGGCCGTGACACGGCAGGGAGGAGAAGGAGAGGTCGACGACGACTGGTGTGGCGATGGAGGTGCGCGAGGAGGTGGCGGCGGTTCTCGGCAGTGGCGGCGTGGTTCACAGAAGAAGAAAGAAAAAAAAAAGTAGAAGGGGGAAGGTGGGTGAAACGGCGACGTTGCTGGTGTGGTGTGTGTTGTTTTTGTGTTGTTGTTGTTTTTGTTTTTTTTTTTTCTTACTATAATCGGTTTAGTTGCAGGATGGAGGTTAAGGGAATTGCAGAGAGTGAGGTGGTTGTAGGCAGAGTGAAAATGAAGAGATGGTGTAGGGAAAAAGAAAAAGAGAGAGTTCACGGGCTACAACTGGCGAAGCACGGGTGGCACAGTCCACTCACAAGCTTCACAGTGGGTGGCGGCTGCCTCGTGCTGTGCAGCTTGTGGGTCGTGTCCCGTCCAGACCAGAAAATAACTAATGCACCCCCCTTGACTTTATTTCTGGCCCGATAATTCGGGGTTAATCCAGACTTTTCTGAAGATTCCTGGACCCAAAAAATTCCAACTTGGTCCGGAAAATCCGCAGAAAAATCCTGAGCGTGGGACAAGGCTCGGTTTCGGAATCCGATGCACGAATTACCATAAATTAATTACCCAAGATTAATTTTAATGGTAAATAACTGTAAAATAAATTTTTTACGGTACCGGTAAAAACGTAAAAATTACTCGGGCTGTTACAATTAATATAAAAAACAAAGACGACATGTCATATAATAATGAATGACAAGTTGTTTCTCTATATTTATAACTATAGCACGAGCTAGAAAAACCAACAAATTAATATAATTATCCTTAATTAATATACATATATATAAATATGTAAATACAATACAAAAACTATAAAAAAACAAAATCTACTAGCATGTGCATCGGATACCAAAATAACATGAATAGCATATTCAACTTTTTGTTTTTCTCTACAACTCCTATTTTTATTTCTACTAAAAAACTAAATCTAAATAAAATATATTTTTTTACATTTTACATAAGAACCAATTTCTATTTGTTATAAAGAGGGGCGACGACAATCTATACTCACACCGATTGCATTCGATCTAAGGTTGCAGATAACAATTTAACCCATAACCCCCTGATTTATATAAAGAAAGAAGGTGTTAAAAAAGAAGCAAAATAAAAATATTGCTTATGTAATGACGTTTTCAAGTCATAAAAAATATTATAGTACTTTAACCATTAAAAAAGGAGAATAAGCAAAAGATAAGGAATGGAAGGGACGAAAATTAACTTTTTGAAAAACATTGTAATGTCTCACAAAAGTAAAACATTTAAAAGAAATGAAAAATGATTGCACAATCTTAATCACAAAGAAACAGAACAATTATTTTAAAAATAATAAAAAAGGAATAGAATTACTATAAATTTTGGAAAAAGAATCACGTTTAAAAAATGAAAAAAAAGTTATTAGTGTTATAAAAAATGAAGTGTTGGAATTAAGTTTCTAATTGCAGAAAACGATTGTAAAAAATATAAAATTTACATGAATGATTGAAGAGAAAAAAATATTAATACAGTATTTACTCACACACAATTACTTTTAAAAATTAGAAAATATATTCTAAAATTTTAAGCACCAAAATAATTTTTTTTTGAAAAAATGAAGAAAAGTATTCAATAATTAGTTAATAATAATATTAAATAGAAATAATACCTCATAAAAAAGTATAAAGTTTTGACAAAAGTTTATGAAAAAGATAATATAAATTAAAAATATTAACTCAAGTGTATAAGAAACTTGATTGTAGAACATAATTATAAATAATACTTAAAATAGGTAAAACAATGAAAGTATCAAGAAAGATTTTTATAAAATATTTTCATCGATGAGTAACAAAAAAAATTAAAAATGTTACACAATATTTAACATTAGAATAAATAAGATTATTATTTTTGTTATTTTAGAAAGTTTAGTAACTACCCCCAACCCCAAACCACCCTCATTCTCACCATTGGGTTCGAATCCGTAACCCTTTAGATGAAGCTCAAAGGAGATGCCATTGCACTTCAATTATCGTTGGTTAATAAATAAGTCTATATCTAAAAATTGACAATAAAAGAAGTATTAATAATTAAATATAAATTTTGAATGAAAAATTAATTATGAAAAACAAAAAAATATTTTACTGACATAATTTTTTTTATAAATTTATATTAAGACTATAAAAGAAAATTTTCACATAGATAAGTAAAACGGTTTTGTAGAAATGATTACTTTATTTAAAAGATGAACATGTCAAACGTGAAGTAAATAGAATATTAATAACTGTATAGAAAAATTTTAAATTACAAATTTCTATTATATCTTAAGAACTAAACTAAAGACAACTATATATCAAGGAAAAAAATGAGAATGAATAGAAAATTGAATGTTACAAATTTAAAATACTAATATAAGTAAATAAGTAAATAAATGAAAGGATTGTGAAATAATTATATGAAAATATAAAACTTTTATAAGTAACAAAATAGTAAAACAATTAGTAGAATAACTATTCTTTTATGATTAAATTTTGAAAAAAAATATTTATAATATTTTATGAATTAAATTAAATATAATCTATATGTAGAGAGCAAAAAAACATTAAAAATAAAGAATTTTAACATAAAAAAATTAAAATATAAATTCATAAAACATTTAAGAATTGTTAGTGTAAATTATTTTACAAAGGCAAATTTTTTAAAATAATAGTTTTAATACAATAACTAAATTTTCAAAAAACATAAAAATAATTTAAAATTTATTAAAAATTAAATCATTCGGTCGACTGTAAATAATATGATCTACAGATAACACTAAAAATATAGTTAACAAGATTAAAAAAGTGTATAGACTCTTTGTAACAGCCCAGGTAAAAATTTCATTTTACCGGGACTGTTTAAGTTAATTTACAGTAATTTACCACTGATTTTAATCTTGGGTAATTAAATTATGGTAAATCGAGCATTGGATTCTGAAACCGAGCCTTGTCCCACGTTTGGGATTTTTCTGCGGATTTTACGGACCAAAGTTGGAATTTTTCGGGTCCCGGAATCTTTAGAAAAGCCGGGTTTATCCTCGAGTCAACGGACCAGAAATAAAGATAAGTGGGTATATCGGATATTTTCTGGTCCAGACAGTGCACAATATATCAGCATAGTGAAGATGCCTTTTACTGTGAAGTCTGTGATTTGCTTTTTCCTGTGAGCATGTGAAACCTTGTCTCCCCTGTGATGCCCGTGATACACCTTGTTATAACCTGCTTCTTCCTCACACCACCATCACCCTACTCCTCTTCTTCATTTTCCTCTGCCCAGTTTCTGCCTAGTTTTCTTCTGCAACCTGTATAACCAGAAAAGGAAAAAAAATAATAAAAATAACAGCAAACAACACACACCATCGCCTGCCACGTCATCTTCCCTTCCTTTCCATTTCTTTTCTTTTCTTCCACCACACCACCGCCGCCCGTGAACCCGAGCCATCCATCACCACCGACCAAGCCTCGCCACCACTCGCCACCACCACCATCTTCAGCTTCCTCGCTCGCCTCCACCGTCGCCACGCCTCGCTCATCACCACCACGAGCCGTCGCCGCTGTCCAGAGGAGACAACCCGACGAGCAAACTGAGAGACCGCCTCCTCCCTTTGCTCGCCGACACCACAACGGGACGCGCCAACAGCCGTCGCCTCCGACGTCACGACTGCGCCTCGTTCCTTCTGTCGCGATCTCGTCTACGCCGCTCGTGCCGCCGCCGTCGTCTGCAGGCCGAGGTGAGCAGACCGCGATGTGGACAATCGGGTTGGGGTGACCCGTTTCGCAGCCGAGTGAAGGGTTCGGGTCGCGTCAGCCAGGCCATTGACCAGGCCTTGGTTGGGCTTTGACCTGGGCCTAGCCTTGGTTGGGCTTTGACCTGGGCCTAGCCTTGGTTGGGGCTGGGTTTTGGATGTGGGTTGGACACATAGGTCCAGTCCGAAAATTAAAAAAAAAAAGAAAGAAAAGAAATTCTGGAAAAGAAAATATAATCTAGAGACTGGAAAAAAAAATAATTATGGAAGGAAAATAATTTTTGGAAAATATAATTCTGGAAAATATGATTTTGGGAAAATATATATGGTATATGATAATTATTTTAGAAAGTACATACTTATTAGAAATGGGTATTATCAAGGTAATAGAATACCGGAATAATATCCGGGTATAAGTCTAAGTATAGAATGGTATTTTGACACTTGAAATAAATGGTGAATGATGGTGATAATAGAGAATTAACCCGGGGGAGTAACCGAGACGAGCCGAGTTTATATTTAATTTCTGGTACACAGTATTAGCATGGCATTTGCATATCACCTTATGTGTGCATATTATTTGATTGATATAGGAGTTGATAACGAGCAATTTGCTGAGGAACCGGACTTGGAATCTGGGGGACATTTCCATAATTGAGTAATCGGCTAAGGTGAGGAAGGATAACCTTTGTTATGTTGCCTGTAATACTTTGTGTGCTTTGTTTGATTGAACTGCTGAGATATTCACTGTTGGTTAACGATTACTGTGATTATTGCTGCTGTGATTATTAGACTGTGATATTGATTCTGTGGATATTATGCTGAGATTGATGTTGAACTATTGACTGTGGATAATTGAGAAATGGAAATTGGAAATTAGGAATTGGGATTGGTTTGAGATGATGATATAATTGTCATGTGGAAAGTAGTGGTACAACCCGATGGTTTGAAAATTAATTTTGGGATGCTATGGTCAGTTACCTGGTTTGGTTACTTGGTTCAGTTGGCATGTCGATGCCTGAGGTTGGGGTATACCGAATACCCAGTGGTTCGGATATACCGAATATCCGGTTTAGGGATGTGGTCCCGGTATGGTAAGATTTAGAATGGTTCTTTGACTTGGCATCCGGAAGACTGTACTATGGTTGCCTGCATATCATTGTTTATCCTTCGTCGGTGAGCACTTCGGACTCACCCCTCGCCTGCGGGGTTTCATCCCGTAGGTTAAGTTGTTTCGTAGTTCAGGTACGATATTCGATGGTTGCTGCTTTCTTCTCCACCTGACTCTGGATCCATACCTCCGCTGCATGTGTATTAAGTCTTCCGCTGCTGTTCTGTTGCATATGATGCTGTATTATAATTCCGCTGCTGTGTTTGCTTGTTCATACGACTTTGAGGCTGTTTGTCACTCTGCCTCTGTTGCTTGCTCTTTTCTCTATTGCTGTTATATATTGTGAGCTGTGAGCTGCTGAATAATGGTCATCGTGTTGGGTGATGGTTGTTGTATTTGTTTTCCAGTTGTACATACAGGTTGTTGTACTGTATTCCCTATCAATAAGAACAGTTTCGGCACGTGTTTACTGTGTTATGGTAAATACGGGTCGGGGCGCTTCAGTTTGGTAGCGGAGCAGGCAGTAGGTCATTAGGGACATGATTGTGATTGCATGGTTGCCTGTTTGTGCATAAGATTTGCCATGATATGATATGCATACATATACATTCTCATATAGGTACGAATGGATCCGGTTGGAGGGAATCAGCATGCTGGAGTTCACCTAGATGACGATCAGGTATCGGTAGATCAACCGCAGCAAGTTGCGGGAGGTCCGGAACACCCTGCAAATGTTCCTTTGGGAGACCCTACGCAGATGTTGAACGTGGTAACTCAGATTCTGCAAACGCAAGATGCCAGAGATGCCCGTATCGATGCTATGGAAGCTCGGGAACAGGAAAACCAGGGACCTGTTGAGGATCCAGTGTATATGAAGCTGGAAAAGCTTGGGGCTGAGATTTTTACTGGTGTCACTACACCACAGGATGCTAATCGGTGGCTCAGACAGATGAACAGGGTTATGCTGAGGCTGACATGCAGGAATGACAGGTGGGCCAGATACGTCGCTGCCATGTTCCGAGGAGATGCCGTTGATTGGTAGGAGTCTACCACCAGGGACATGCCGACACCTATCACTATACCGTGGAACCAGTTCATGGAGATGTTCCGAAGGAAGTTTGTTTCCGAGGCATACCAGGATCAGCTGAGACGAGAGTTTCTAGGACTGCAACAGGGACCACATCAGACGGTCAATGGTTATGAGATCAAGTTCAACCGCCTGTCCATTTATGCCAGTGAGTTTGTAGCTACTCCGGAGGCCAGATGTAAACTTTTCTGGGATGGTCTTCGATCTGGTATCCAGACAGTCATGGGGTGCAAGGTCTACGAGACTTACCAGGACATGCTGACAGATGCCCTAAGAGCTGAGATTATTTGGCTGGGTAATGAGAGGGAGCAACAGGAGATCCATAAGAGGCAAGCTGCACAGAGTTCTAGGGGACAGAATAAGAGGTTCCAGACACCTGCTAACCGATCAGGGTATGGACAGAGCTACTCTATGCCAGTGAGTCAGGGACGTGGATGGAACAACAATTACAACAACCAAGGTAGTTCTTGGACTCAGTCTGGAGGGACTTCCTCTAGGGATACTCGCCCGAGACTTCCTCTGTCTCAGTGAGGTGCTATGAGTGTAACGAAGTTGGGTACTACCGATATTCTTGTCCCAAGTTGGGAAGATCTAGAGGTACAGCACCTGTTCAGACAGTGCAAGCTTCAGTTGCTAGTGTTCCTAGTGGTTTTGGAGTTGGCCGAGGCCGGGGACGTGGAGCTGTTCCTGCTAGGACCCAGTCAGCCATGAACCAGAGTGCAGCAGTGCCGAGAGCATTTATTATCACCGCTGATGAGGATCCAGAGAATGTCGATGTCATAGCAGGTACTTTTACAGTCTTTGGTAGTGCTGCATATACTTTGATTGATCCTGGTGCTATGCATTCTTTTGTCGCGTAAAGTTTTGCAATACAACATAACTGTATGGAAGAGAATTTAACTTGTCCGATGAGGGTTAGGTTACCTGCGGGTATAGTGGTCAGGTTAACCCATGTGTGCAGAGACGTTTCTCTTTCGTACGATAATGAGATTTTTCTTGCACGGTTGGTTGTGATGAACATGGGAGGTTTCGATATCATTCTGGGGATGGACTGGTTGTCGAGGTACAGCACTTTGGTAAACTGTCGAACCAAGGAAGTGTTGTTGACTTCCGATGGTGGACGACAGGTTTTGTTGACAGGTCTTGGGAGAGTTGCTACTGCCTGTAGTATCTCTGCTAACCAGGATGTCGGAATTAAGCCGCATGGTCCAGAAGCCTTGTTGACTCATGTCAAGGGCGAAGACGTTCAGACTCCAGTTTTGGGAGACATCGTAGTTGTCAGAGAATTTCCAGATGTATTTCCGGAGGATTTACCGGGATTGCCACCTGACAGGGAAGTTGAGTACACTATCAACTTGATGCCGGGAGTGACACCTATCTCGATGGCACCGTACAGGATGGCGCCAACAGAACTCCAGGATTTGAAGAAATAGTTAGATGAGCTGTTAGAGAAAGGTTTCATCAGGCCTAGTACATCACCTTGGGGATCACCAGTTCTATTTGTGAAGAAGAAAGATGGCAGTTTGCGCATGTGTGTGGACTACCGACAGTTGAACAAAGTGACAGTGAAGAACAAGTATCCGCTTCCCAGGATTGATGACCTTTTTGATCAGTTACAGGGAGCTACCGTGTTTTCCAAGATTGATCTTCGGTCTGGATATCACCAAGTCAAGATTGCAGAGAAGGACATACCGAAGACAGCCTTCCGCACTCGGTATGGTCACTTTGAGTTCACAGTGGTTCCTTTTGGCTTGACTAATGCTCCTGCAGTTTTCATGTGCTTGATGCACTTGGTCCTGAATGAGTTCTTGGACAAGTTCGTGGTAGTCTTCATCGACGATATTCTGATATACTCCAAGAACAGGGAAGAACATGAAGAGCACCTGAGGGTAGTACTACAGAGATTGCGAGAGAAAGAGTTGTATGCCAAGTTCAGCAAGTGCGAGTTCTGGCTTGAAGAAGTAACATTCCTTGGACATGTTGTATCTTGGGATGGGATTAAGGTTGACCCTGCTAAAGTGAAAGCTGTTCTAGAGTGGGAGCCGCCCAAGACGGTACCAGAAGTCAGAAGTTTTTCTTGGCCTTGCAGGATATTACCGGAGATTTATCGAGGGATTTTCTTTGATAGCTAGTCCTAAGACCAAGCTATTGAAGAAAGATCAAGCATTTGTTTGGAGTGAATCCTGCCAGAAGAGTTTTGACGAACTGAAGAAGAAGTTGACATCAGCGCCAGTTTTGACAGTACCTAAGCCAGGAGTGGAGTATGTGTTGTTTTGTGATGCTTCAGGTCTTGGTTTGGGAGCAGTTCTGATGCAAGAAGGCCGAGTGATTGCCTATGCTTCGAGACAGTTGAGGCCACATGAGAAGAATTATCTGACACATGATTTAGAGATGGCCGCAGTGATCCTTGCTTTGAAGATTTGGCGACATTACCTGTTCGGAGAGAGATGCCGGATTTTCACAGATCATAAGAGTCTCAAGTACATCATGACTCAGAAGGAGCTTAACCTGCGACAAAGACGCTGGGTTGAGTTGTTGAATGATTATGATTGTACTATTCAGTATCACCCTGGAAAAGCAAATGTTGTAGCTGATGCTTTGAGCCGGAGACAACCAGAAGATGCTTCCACGACCTACTCGATATCCTCCCTTATCGAGTTAAGGAAGATGGGAGTTAATTTGTTAGTTGATGAGACAAGAGCTTTGTTGACCCATATTGAAGTCAAGTCTAACCTGAGAGGCTGGATTGTGGAGTTACAAGATGGAGATCCCGACCTGATCAAGCTGAAGGAAGCAGTCCGCAGTGGGAAGGAAGATAAGTTTCACATAGCAGAGGACAGTACACTGATGCTGGGAAAATGTCTATGTGTACCTAGTGTTGGTGACCTGCGCAGTCAGATTCTGGAAGAAGGACATATGACACCGTATGCTATGCATCCCGGGAGCACCAAGATGTATCAGGATTTGAGGAGTCATTTTTGGTGGCCACACATGAAGAAAGATGTAGCCGAATATGTTGCTAAGTGTATCACCTGCCAGCAAGTGAAGGCTGAGCATCAGGCCCCAGCGGGAAAGATGAGATCGTTGACAGTGCCAGAGTGGAAATGGGAGATGATCACCATGGATTTTGTGGTCGGATTACGGTTGACTCGGAGACAGCATGATGCTATCTGGGTTATCGTTGACCGACTTACAAAATCAGCCCATTTTCTTCCCATTCGACAGACAGACACATTGGATAAGTTGGCGAAGTAGTACGTTGTAGAGATTGTGAGGCTACATGGAATTCCTAAGTCCATAGTCTCAGATAGAGATCCGAAGTTCACATCAAGGTTTTGGAAGAGTCTGCAAACAGCTTTGGGTACGAAGTTGAGTTTCACTACCGCGTTTCATCCTCAGACAGACGGACAGTCAGAGAGGATTATTCAAACACTGGAAGACATGCTAAGGGCTTGTGCTCTTAATTTCAGTGGGAGTTGGGACCAGTATTTTCCTTTAGCAGAGTTTGCCTACAACAATAGTTTTCATTCCAGCATTGGCATGCCACCGTTTGAAGCTCTCTACGGAAGGAAGTGCCGAAGTCCAGTTTGCTGGGATGAAGAAGGTCTTCGTTTGATCGTTGGTCCAGACTTGGTTAAGCAGACAGTTGATAAGATCCAGACAATTAAGCAGAGTATGAGAGCAGCACAGGACCGACAGAAGAGTTATGCCGATAAGCATCGACGTGAGATGGAGTACCAGGTGGGAGAAAGAGTTTTCCTCCGAGTTGCACCTTGGAAGGGTGTTATCAGATTCGGGAAAAGAGGGAAGCTGAGTCCCAGGTACATCGGGTCGTATGAGATCGTGGAAAGGGTTGGACCCTTGGCGTACAGATCGTGGAAAGGGTTGGACCCTTGGTTAAGCAGAGGAGTTGTCACGGATTCACGACGTGTTTCATCTTTCCATATTGAGAAGGTACAGATCAGATCCGAGCCATGTGGTTACTACAGCTGATGTTGAGGTCGCAGAGGATCTTACGTATACAGAGTTGCCAGAGCAGATTCTAGCCCGAGAGGTCAGACAGTTGAGGAACAGAGTTATTCCGATGGTAAAGGTTAAGTGGAGCAAGCACTCTGTGAACGAGTCTACGTGGGAAGTCGAGGAGCATATGCGTTCTCAGTATCCGCACCTGTTCACAGCTTCGGAGTGAATTTCGGGGACGAAATTCTTTTTAAGGTGGGTAGGCTGTAACAGCCCAGGTAAAAATTTCATTTTACCGGGACTGTTTAAGTTAATTTACAGTAATTTACCATTGATTTTAATCTTGGGTAATTAAATTACGGTAAATCGAGCATTGGATTCCGAAACCGAGCCTTGTCCCACGTTTGGGATTTTTCTGCGGATTTTATGGACCAAAGTTGGAATTTTTTGGTCCCGGAATCTTCAGAAAAGCCGGGTTTATCCTCGAGTCAACGGACCAGAAATAAAGATAAGTGGGTATATCGGATATTTTCTGGTCCAGACAGTGCACAGTATATCAGCATAGTGAAGATGCCTTTTACTGTGAAGTCTGTGATTTGCTTTTTCCTGTGAGCATGTGAAACCTTGTCTCCCCTGTGATGCCCGTGATACACCTTGTTATAACCTGCTCTTCCCCTGCTTCTTCCTCACACCACCATCACCCTACTCCTCTTCTTCATTTTCCTCTGCCCAGTTTCTGCCCAGTTTTCTTCTGCAACCTGCATAACCAGAAAAGGAAAAAAATAATAATAAAAATAACAACAAACAACACACACCACCACCTGCCACGTCATCTTCCCTTCCTTTCCATTTCTTTTCTTTTCTTCCACCACACCACCACCGCCCGTGAACCCGAGCCATCCATCACCACCGACCAAGCCTCGCCACCACTCGCCACCACCACCATCTTCAGCTTCCTCGCTCGCCTCCACCGTCGCCACGCCTCGCTCATCACCACCACGAGCCGCCGCCGCTATCCAAATGAGACAACCCGACGAGCAAACTGATAGACCGCCTCCTCCCTTTGCTCGCCGACACCACAACGGGACACGCCAACAGCCGCCGCCTCCGACGTCACGACCGCACCTTGTTCCTTCTGTCGCGATCTTGTCTACGCCGCTCGTGCCGCCGTCGTCGTCTGCAGGCCGAGGTGAGCAGACCGCGATGTGGACAATCGGGTTGGGGTGACCCGTTTCGCAGCCGGGTGAAGGGTTCGGGTCGCGTCAGCCAGGCCATTGACCAGGCCTTGGTTGGGCTTTGACCTGGGCCTAGCCTTGGTTGGGGCTGGGTTTTGGATGTGGGTTTGACACATAGGCCCAGTCCGAAAATTAAAAAAAAAAAAGAAAAGAAATTCTGGAAAAGAAAATATAATCTGGAGACTGGAAAAAAATAATTATGGAAGGAAAATAATTTTTGGAAAATATAATTCTGGAAAATATGATTTTGGGAAAATATATATGGTATATGATAATTATTTTGGAAAGTACATACTTATTGGAAAAGGGTATTATCAAGGTAATAGAATACCGGAATAATATCTGGGTATAAGTCTAAGTATAGAATGGTATTTTGACACTTGAAATAAATGGTGAATGATGATGATAATGGAGAATTAACCCGGGGGAGTAACCGAGACGAGCCGAGTTTGTATTTAATTTCTGGTACACAGTATTAGCATGGCATTTGCATATCACCTTATGTGTGCATATTATTTGATTGATATGGGAGTTGATAACGAGCAATTTGCTGAGGAACCAGACTTGGAATCAGGGGGACGTTTCCATAATTGAGTAATCGGCTAAGGTGAGGATAGATAACCTTTGTTATGTTACCTATAATACTTTGTGTGCTTTGTTTGATTGAACTGCTGAGATATTCACTATTGGTTAACGATTGCTGTGATTATTGTTGTTGTGATTATTAGACTGTGATATTGATTCTGTGGATATTATGCTGAGATTGATGTTGAACTATTGACTGTGGATAATTGAGAAATGGAAATTGGAAATTGGGAATTGGGATTGGTTTAAGATGATGATATAATTGTCACGTGGAAAGTAGTGATACGACCCGATGGTTTGAAAATTAATTTTGGGATGCTATGGTCGGTTACCTGGTTTGGTTACTTGGTTCGGTTGGCATGTCGATGCCTGAGGTTGGGGTATAACGAATACCCAGTGGTTCGGATATACCGAATATCCGGTTTAGGGACGTGGTCCCGGTATGGTAAGATTTAGTATGATTCTTTGACTTGGCATCCGGAATTAATTGATAATCTGGTACGACCCTTAGGTTGTCCAGTGACGGGGGCCCGAAAGATAAAATTGGAATAATAATAAATATTCTTTTGGTCTTGGCTCAGTCTTACTTGAGTTGTGCTGTTGATTTGCTTGTGTTTACTTTACTATATTACGGTTGCCTGCATATCACTATTTATCCTTCGTCGGTAAGCACTTCGGACTCACCCCTCGCCTGCGGGGTTTCATCCTGTAGGTTAAGTTGTTTCGTAGTTCAGGTACGATGTTCGATGGCTGCTGCTTTCTTCTCCACCTGACTCCGGATCCATACCTCCACTGCATGTGCATTAAGTCTTCCGCTGCTGTTTTGTTGCATATGATGCTGTATTATAATTCCGCTGCTGTGTTTGCTTGTTCATACGACTTTGAGGCTGTTTGTCACTCTGCCTCTGTTGCTTGCTCTTTTCTCTGCTGTTGTTATATATTGTGAGCTGTGAGCTACTTCTGTTGCTTGCTCTTTTCTCTGCTGCGGTTACATATTGTGAGCTGTGAGCTGCTGAATAATGGTCCCCGTGTTGGGTGATGGTTGTTGTATTTGTTTTCCAATTGTACATACGGGTTGTTGTACTGTATTCCCTATCAATAAGAACAGTTTCGGCACGTGTTTACTGTGTTATGGTAAATACGGGTCGGGGCGCTTCACTCTTAGATATAATTAAAAAAAATAATAAATAATGTAAAAGTTTTTTAAAAATCATAATTCCTTATTCTTAAATATTGCATTCATAAAATAATTTAATTCATTATTTTTATTTGCATAATTAACAATCATTTGCATACTAATACTTACTTTAGTGCATAATTAAATTTTATATTAATATACCAAATGCATCAAATGAAACGCCCCGACCCGTATTTACCGTACACGGTAAACACGTGCCGAAACTGTGACGACCTGACCAAATATCCCCAGCATACAGTTTATACAGCAGTAACTCGGGCTCAACAGCCCAAAAATAATAACTTCAATAACAACATAATCGGCCCAATGGCCCAACAATAACAAAATAATGCACAACGGAAGACTTAATAACTCACAACACACTGTATACGACACAGATGCAAACTATGGATCCAAGTCCTATCCAAGGGATAACGCCGCAGCCTGTCTGGAATGCACCAAACCTGCACCATAAATAACTCATCCTACCGGATGAAAGCCCGCAGGTGAGGGGTGAGTCCGAAGTGCTCACGACCATGGATAGACGATCAATATGAAACACTATAAGTACTCAAGATAAAAAACACGGGCATAAGAGCCAAAACGAAAGACAAGACCCAAAACCGGTCCAAGACCCAAAAGACTAAAACAAAAATCCAACTTCCAATTTTATCTTTCCGGGCCCCGTCACGGATAAGCTAGAGGTCAGACCTGGTTATCAACATATTCCGGGTGCCAGACCAAATCCAGAGAACCCAGGGATCGACATCCCAAAAATAATCACGGGATAGACATCCCAAAAATAATCACGGGATAGACATCCCAAGCATAGACATGCTTATCACAAGTAACCCAGGTCATGGCCACCACAAAATAGTCTTAAACCATCGAGTCGTACCACTACTTACCACGTGACAATTATATTATCGTCATCAAAATCAATTCACAGGGATCAACATCCCTAACCAAAATCCCGGGATAGACATCCCTATCCAAACCAAGGATCAACATCCTTATCACAATTTATTATTAATTCCATTATACCTTAAACCAAAAAGTCGCAAGGATAAACATCCAAAACCAACATGGGATAAACATCCCGACAACAATCAAGATAATGGGATAAACATCCCGAAACAACCACAGCAAAAGCAACGACCAACAGAGCAATAATCATCAAACACAACAACCGAGTAATACAGGCACATATTGAAGGAAATCCATCCTCACCTTGGCCGATTACTCAACTCCGGAAACAATGACCGGTCCGACGCCGGCTCCTCGGGAAACTGCCCGAAATCCGAACCTATACAACAAAACCATATACTCACATAAATGCACATAATCGGTATGCTATGATGCCAATACTGCGAAATAATCCCATCCCGGTTCATATCCTTTATTTTCATCTTTTACCGAAAATATATCGTATGCATATAAGGTTACAAAAATATATTTCCAAAACTATTAAATCAAAACATTTTTTTAAAATAATATACTTTTTCCAAAATAATAATTACCATAATTTCCCAGAAAAATAATAACGTATTTATAATCTCCAGAAAATATTTATAGTATTTATCTTTTTTTTCTAAATATATATAATAATATTTTCTAACACAAAATATAATTACCCCTAATTTTTCAAAGTACATATATATATATTCCTCAACCATAATTTTGTAGAGAAAATAATATATATATTAAATTTCCAGAATTTATTTTCATGTTATTTATATATTTTTCCAAATAATATTAGTTTTTCTCCAAAACATAACTTAATTATTTATTAAAGTAAATATTTTTATATTTTTCTCAAAATACCAGAATTAAATTGACCATAATCTTTTCAAAGTAATTATATATTTTTTTCCAAAATCATATATCAGATTATGAATAAATAAATATATATGTATATATTATTGTTTTTTTTAATTAAACGGACTGGGCTATGAATAGTGCCAGCCCAGACCAAGGCAACAGCCCAGCACAGGCCTGCCAAGGCCCTGCCCAGCACACACAGCCCAACCCAGCGTACAAAACCCAACCCAGAAGCTGTGCGACCCGTTTACATGAAACAGATCGTGCGGAACCCGGGTCTTACCTCAGGGTTATGGCAGCGCGACGACGACGGCGAGCACGGGAGGAAGGGCGAGCACAGCTGGGCGTGCGGCGGATGCAGGCGACGCGAAGGAGGCCGGGTAGCTGGGCGCGGCGGTGCTGGAGCAGATGCAGTCGCGGAGGAAGACGGATCTGCGAGTCTGCTCCTCGGGTCGACGGCTCCCACAGGCGCGTCTCGCGGCGGAAAGGAGCGGGAGAGGCGGGGTTGAGGTCGTGTCGGTGTGACGAAGCTCCTGGTGGGTCGGTGTCGTGAAAGGCGGCGTCGATCGTCCACTCGCGAACAGTGCAGGCTCGGTAGGAGGGTGACGAACTGTTCTTCTTTCTTTTTCTTTCTTTTTCTTTATTTTCTTTTTCTTTTCTTTCTATTTTTCTTTTCTTTTCCGATTTCCCCTTTCTTTTATTTTTCTTATATATTTTTTTCCCTTTTTTTTCCTCCCTCTCTATTTTTTCCCTGTTTTTCTGTTTTTTTTTCTTTTCTATTTTTCCTTTTTCTTTTCTTTTTTTCTCTCTTTTCTTTTCTTTTTCTCTCTTTTTTTTCCCTCTCCTTTTCTCTTTTTTTTCTTCTCTTCTTCCCCTCTCCTACTTTCTTCTTTTATAACCTGTGAAGATGTTGTCCAGCGTGTGAAGGCTGCGCGCCTTCAATAATACAGGCGGGTCTGATCCGGACCAGAAAATAACTAACATCCCCTTAGTTATTTTTCGGTGTGATTTTTCCGAGAATTCCGAAACCCGAAAAATACCAACTTAGGCCCGAAAAATCCACGGAAAAATCACGAGCGCGGGAAAACTCTCGGTTTCGAAAAACGACGCTCGATTTACCTTGAATTAATTACCCAAGATTAATTCAACGGTAAATCACGGTAAAAAGACTTTTACAGTCCCGGTAAAAATCCAAAATTTTACCTGGGCTGTTACATCAAATGTGCAAAAGAACTAATAATATTATTTTGTTTGACCTTCTAAAATTTGATTCTATTTTACTTCCAAATGCATTAAATTTTATAAGGTCTATATGTTAGAAAATAATAAATTGAACAATAATTGACAAATATTAATATTAAAGACAAATTATGTCTCATAAGAGAATTTAAAAAATGATTAATATAAACTTTATATAAAAATAGTATTTTCAAAAAAGCATTCTAAAAAATTGAAGATTAAAAATTAAAATAAGCTCATATAAAAGAACATGAAAAAACTTGATTACAAAAAACATTATAGACAAAAAATTATAAATAGTAAAAATATGATGATAAAAATGTGAGTAAAATATTTACCATAATGTAATAAACGAATAAAGTTGTTAAAAAATTTACTATACAACATTGGCCGTTATAATGATAGATCTAAAATTTTAAAAAAGAGTTAAATAGAAATTTGAGTTAAAAAATAGAGAAGTAGAAAAATAAAATTAATATAAATTTAGAAAATAATGGAAAAAGTTTAAAAACGTTAACTTACAAAAATGAAATGTTGAAATTAAGTTAGCACTAAAAAAAAGAAGAGAAGAAGTACGAAAAATAATTATAAATAAATATAAAATTAAATATAATAAATATTTAATTAAATAATAGATATTAAAATAAATTAAAATTTTTTGAAAAATTGGATACAGAATAAATGTATAGTCAACAACAAGCTTTTAAAAGAATTATATCACATAAAAAGGTAATATAAAGTATATAATTGAAATTTTATATAAAAGCAAAAAATTATTAGCATACATTAATAAAAAATTTGTTATAGAAAATAAATATAAAAAATTAAAAATTGATAAAATAGGTGAAGCCATCAAAATTTTCAACTTTATAACTTGAACTATATATAACACTTAGAATTAAATTAAAAATAATAAAATTTATAAAAAGTAAAATATTTACCATAACATAATAAACTTATAAAGTTGTTAAAAAAATTACTATACAACATTAAACATTATAATATTATATATAAAAGTTTTTAAAAGAAATAAATAGAAATTTAAGTTAAAAAATAAGCAAGAAGAAAAAATAAAATTAATATAAATTTAAAAAAATAATGAAAAATTTTATAAAACTTTAACTTATAAAAATTAAATGTTGTAATTAAGTTAGCACTAAGAAAAAATAAATGTTGTAATTAAGTTAGCACAAAGAAAAATTAAATGTTGTAATTAAGTTAGCACTAAGAAAAAGAAGAGACGAAGTATGAAAAATAATTATAAGTAAATATACAATTAACTGTATGAAATATTTCATTAAATAACAGATATGAAAATAAATTAAATTTGTTTGAAAAAATGGAAATAGAATAAATATATAATCAACATTAAACGTTTAAAAAAACAATATCCCATAAAAAATTAATATAAAGTACATAATTAAAATTTTATGTAAAAGCAAAAAAATTATTAGCATACATGAATAAAATTTTTTTTAATGAAAATAAATATCAAAAATTAAAAATTGATAAAATGGGTGAAGCCATCAAAATTTTCAACTTTATAACTTGAACTATATATACCACTAAGAATTAAATTAGAAATAATAAAATGATAAATAATTTTATTTTACTTATGATAAATTTGTAATTTAAATTTGGGGAAAATTGTTAGTATTTCATTTATTTTTCATACTAAATTTATTCGTAAATTTAATTTACTATTTTTGCATAATTTTATATTAATTTTTATATTAATAATAACATTTATATTGCATGTTATTATATATGTGCATCACACATGCACAAAACTAGTATAAAAAAATCTGAAAAGGAAAAAAAGTGGTATATCCCGTTAATTTAGCTCTCTTTCTTCCATGCATACCTGTTTCCTTTCTTTTGTGTATGTGCATGAGGAAGGAAGAAGAGACTTGTCTTTCCTTTTAAAGAATAATATTTCAATTAGGAAATTTGGTAAGATTTTCAGAGATTTTTCATAGCTTTGGTGTCATACCGCCCATAATTTTGGGATTGTTTAAGGGAAGTGGATATCATCCAATCAAAGTTTAAAAATAATGAAATTTTTTTAAAAATTTTAACTTATAAAAATTAAATGTTGTAATTAAGTTAGCACTAAGAAAAATTAAATGTTATAATTAAGTTAGCACTAAGAAAAAGAAGAGACGAAGTATGAAAAATAATTATAAGTAAATATAAAATTAACTGTATGAAATATTTCATTAAAAAACAGTTATGAAAATAAATTAAATTTGTATGAAAAAATGGAAACAGAATAAATATATAATCAACATTAAACTTTTAAAAAAACTATATCACATAAAAAATTAATATAAAGTACATAATTAAAAGTTTATGTAAAAGCAGAAAATTATTAGCATAAGTGAATAAATTTTTTTTTAAAGAAAATAAATATCAAAAATTAAAAATTGATAAAATGGGTGAAGCCATCAAAATTTTCAACTTTATAACTTGAACTATATATACCACTAAGAATTAAATTAGAAATAATAAAATGATAAAAAATTTTATTTTACTTATGATAAATTTGTAATTTAAATTTGGGGAAAATTGTTAGTATTTCATTTATTTTTTCATACAAAATTTATTCGTAAATTTAATTTACTATTTTTGCATAATTTTATATTAATTTTTATATTGCATGTTATTATATATGTGCATCACACATGCACAAAACTAGTATAAAAAAAATCTGAAAAGGTAAAAAAGTGGTATATCCCTTTAATTTGGCTCTCTTTCTTCCATGCGTACCTGTTTCCTTTCTTTTGTGTATGTGCATGAGGAAGGAAGAAGAGACTTGTCTTTCCTTTAAAAGAATAATATTTCAATTAGGAAAATTGGTAAGATTTTCATAGATTTTTCATAGCTTTGGTGTCATACCGCCCATAATTTTGGGATTGTTTAAGGGAAGTGGATATCATCCAATCAATTCATACAAGTGAATATTACGTAATTAATTAATGATTTTGTCCATGTATAGCACACATACATATTTACACTATTTAAAGAGAGAGAGCTTCATATATGTATTTCAATTCAATCATTTCTTCTCAAAGCGTAGTTCTGGAGAATTCATCCTGTAAGTTTGTTTTTTTTAGTTTATTGTCTTTTTTTTTTTCTGATTTGCTATGGATGGATTGTTTTACTTGGTTTGGTTTGCATAGTTCCTTATTTTCTTTTTTTTTTTGTTTATTTTAAACAAATGATCACATAAAGTTGTAGTGTTGCTGATTGTCTCAAATAAAGACAGACAATATTGATATGATATGAGTTGTTAAATGACAGTTTGGGTTTGAATGATATATGTATTTCATTTGAAGAAAAAACAATGAGAGTAGATAAGTAAAAACTAAAAAGCATAAAGAAGAGAACAGAAGAGCATCTCTACTCTAGTGTTAGTGTTAGTATATATTTTTCAGGAACAGAAGTTTTGCATTAGCATATTTTATATGTTGAAATAAATTATAAATAATGGTGTATTATGTTTTAGATATAGGATAGGATGAGAGTATTATTATTATAGTATCTGGTGTTTTGCATGTGAGGGGAGGGAACAAAACAACAACGTAAATAATGTAAGAAACCCCCGTGGCTTACGCCGGCTGTTGTTTGTCGTCTTCTTCTTCTTCTTTCCTTCCTCATCACCTTCACTGCACAAACTCCACTACTACTCCTCCGGCCCCTCGACAACAACACACACAGAGAAAAACCACCAACAAACCCAAAACTCGCTCTCTATATCCATCCCCTCCCTCCTGTTTCCTAAGTAACTGAAATCATCCCTCCCATGTAGTAGTATAGCAGCAGCTAGTAGGTAGTACTCTCTGGTTGGTTGGTTAGTTTGGGAGACTTGAGTTTCTTCTCTTTTTCTTTTTCTGTTAATTTATCTGATTGAGTTTTGTTTTGTTTTTTAACTACTGTCTCATTCTTTTTTCTCTTCAGGTCAACCCTTTTGTGTAATGATCGAGAAAAAGATGTTGACTGCTGCGGGTATGTGGATTTTCTTGGTGTCTTGCTGGTTTTTTCCGGGTTCATCCTCCTCCGCTACTAATGACTCCGCGGCGCTTCTTGCTTTCAAGAACTCTCTCCTGGCGGATCCCGGCAACCTTCTGCAGACCTGGAACCCGGCCTCCATTCCCAATTACTGTTCCTGGTATGGAGTCACCTGCAACGCCTTTTCCCAGAGGGTCGTGGGCCTGAACCTCACCGGCTCCCCTGCTGCCCGCCTCTCCGGGTCACTGCCGGACTCTCTGGCAAACCTGTCGGAGCTTCAGACTCTGACCATCACCCACCATGCTCTCGCCGGCGAGATCCCTCCCGGGATAGCCAGGCTTCAGTTCTTGGAGATTTTGCAGCTGCAGGGGAATAACTTTACAGGGACTGTGCTTGATAAGATAACCGCCATTCCTTCCCTCCGCATCATCAATCTGTCCTTTAATTCCTTCTCCGGTGTTGTGCCCTCTGCTCTGATCGCCTCCCCGACGTTGGAAGTCATGGATTTGTCCAATAACAGGTTCACCGGTGGGATTAACATCTCTGGGTCTACCCCGTGTTTGGCTTTAAGGCACCTGAAGCTGAGTAACAACCAACTGGTGAATGATATTCCGGTTGAGATAGGGAGATGCAAGACTTTGAGGACTCTGTTGCTGGACGGCAACTCTTTTTCAGGTGGGATTCCGGCAGAGATTGGTCAGATTCCGGAGCTCTGTATCCTCGATGTTTCCACCAACAGCCTCACCGGATACATCCCCAAAGAGCTGGCCAACTGCAGTATGCTGTCTGTTCTTGTGCTCACCAATGCCAGCAACTCTCTAGGGGACGTCGGGACTATTTCGGCAGATACTCCCATAGATTTCAATGCTTTCCAAGGCTCCCTCCCTCACGAGCTGTTCATGCTTCCAAACTTGCAGGTCTTGTGGGCTCCCAGGGCTAATCTTGATGGTCGCTTGCCTGCCCATTGGGACAACTCCTGCTCTCTTAGAGTTATCAATCTGCAGCTGAATTCTCTGTCCGGGGTGGTGCCACAAGGTATGGGGATGTGCGAGAACCTCACTTTCTTGGATTTGAGCTCTAATTACTTGGATGGTTACCTTCCAGCGCAGCTCCAAGTCCCGTGCATGATCTACTTTAATGTCAGCAGCAACAATATGACCGGTGATCTTCCAAGTTTTGGACAGAATGGTTGTGATTCTGCTGTGATTTCTTATGGTCAAGATCATCCCTTTCTAAGTGTGGAGGATATACAGATAGCACAAGCGAACATTCCAGTTTGGGGCCCTTCGGTCATCAACGGAGGTGACCAGGTGATTGTCCACGATTTTGGGTTGAATCTATTCACTGGTGCATTGCCTCCTTTCTCAGTCGGGGATGAGCTGTTGAAGAGTGGGAGGAAATTTGTATACAGACTGCTCCTGCACAGTAATAGCTTCAATGGAACTCTACCTGGTGCTCTGGTTTCAAGTAGTAATGATCAGCTGAGCTTTTCTGTTAACTTGAATGCGAATAGCATGTCAGCCCAGATTCATGATTTGCTGCTTAGTTGTCTACAGGTAACTGAACTCGAAGCAGCATTCAACCAGATTAGTGGCTCACTGGGTCCCGAGATTGAAAACGTGACAAGGCTTCAGAATGTTGACCTGAGAGGGAACGGATTGTCTGGTTCATTGCCTAGCCAGTTGGGGAATCTCAAGCTTCTGATGTCAATCAGTCTTGGAGGGAACAATTTAAGAGGAGGAATTCCATCTCAGCTTGGCCAACTGGCTTCTCTTGTGGTTTTGGATCTTTCTTACAATGGTTTAACGGGGCCAATTCCTGACAGCTTATCGGGTGCCAAGAGTCTTCAAGTTGTGTTGCTTAACAACAATAGTCTTTCTGGCGAGATACCTCCTTCTTTCTCCACTTTGTACAACCTCACTATGCTGGATGTTTCTTTCAACAACCTCTCTGGTCATATCCCAAGTTTCAAGCAGCGGATTAGTTGTGATTGGTTTTCAGGGAATCACTTTGCCGACAAGTGCTCGACTTCATCTTCTATCCCACCGGCTGCGGAGGTTGATCTGTCGAGGAAAGATGGAGGAGGAGGTTGGCGGTTCTACAAGAATAAGATCATTTTAATTGTGCTGCTCACTACTGCTTCAACCTTTCTATTCCTGTCCTTGGTGATACTCTTGGTTTGTATGTTTCGGAAAAGAAAGTTAGGTAGAGTCTCCTCTTCAAGAGAAATTAGAGAGCCTGGCTTAAGGGATGGAGGAGCGATCGTGACATTCACTCCGGTCCCACCGGGGCTGACTTATGACACAGTGCTCAGGGCAACTGGGAATTTCAGTGTGAGTAACCTGATTGGTTCGGGAGGCTTTGGATCAACTTACAAAGCAGAAGTGCACCCAGGTTATGTTGTAGCCATAAAAAAGCTTTTTACTAATAGATTTCAAGGCATTAAACAGTTTGATGCAGAGATCGCATCCTTGGCCGGAATTCGACATAAGAGACTCGTGACTTTAATTGGGTACCATATGGGAGAGAATGATATGTTTTTGATTTACAACTATCTTTCTGGTGGGAACCTTGAAACCTTGATACAGAACAGGTCACAGGTGGTTCTTCACTGGCCACTAATTCATAAGGTAGCTCTGGACATAGCACAAGCCCTGGCATTTGTCCACAGCCAAATCCCCAGAATAGTTCATCGAGATATCAAGCCTAGTAACATCCTGCTGGATGAGGAGATGAATGCCTACCTATCAGATTTTGGATTGGCCAGGCTTATGGAAGTCTCTCGGACCCACGCCACTACAGATGTTGAAGGCACATTTGGTTATGTTGCACCAGACTATGTAGCCACCCGCAGGGTATCTGACAAGTCAGATGTTTACAGCTTTGGGGTAGTTCTGTTAGAGTTGATGTCATGGAAGAGATCTCTTGACCCATCATTCTCAGAGTTTGGGAATGGCTTCCACATTGCTCATTGGGCCAGATTATTGAAAGATGAGGGTCGTCCTTCCCAGCTCTTCACTGCAGAATTGCGGGAAACAGGGCCTGAAGAGAGCAGGTTGCGTATGTTTGATATTGCCACAAAGTGCACAGCAGAGTGCAAATATGCTCGACCAACCATGGCAAGGGTTCTCCAGGAATTGAGAAAGTTGCATTTCTGAAGACTTCTCAAGGTTCAGTGGAAAAAGAGAAGCCCCATTTACTGCAAGCTAGGCAAGTATTCTCTGGACTTGGCATCATTGGATCCTAGTGTTTTTCCTTTTATTGTTTATTCACACGCTAAATTTAGAATTAGAATGCTACTTGTCTGTTTAACCAAATTCACATCTATGAATGCTAGTATACTCTCCAAATATTTCCTTTGCTTTCTGTCTCTCCTCAACTTTTGTAGCTAGCGTCCTAGTAGTCCAGTAATCTCTCAATTACCCTGAATAATATAGTACCAACAACATTGCTGCTTTAACAAAATTTTCAGTATTAGCATCCGTAGACAAATTCTGACTTTACTTCTGTCGATCAATTCTGGTGCCCCAGGTTTCATTGCCGTTTTTAAATGTTTCCTGCGTTCCTAGTGCCATGGGTTTTGGTTTTGATATCTGCCAGGAATCTCATAGTAGTACTTGGTTTTGGTTGTTTGCAGATAATGATCCAAAGCAACCGTTAAAGCTTGGCTCATGGTCCACAGCCCTTCAATTGTAAGTTGCATGATTTGTCCATGATCAATCTCATTGATTTTATTTCTTCTGGCCTGAAATGGTTTCAATGTTCTGTATTCTACAAACTACAACAGAGCTCATGTTAGAACTTGTTGCTTACAGATGCTACAATCAAGTGGAACTGTTGATGTTTGTCATCATGATCCATAATCGTCTCCATATTAAATGATGCATTAGGTATCATTGATGAGTCTCAAGTGTTACAGTTTTTTCCTGCACTGAAATAGTTTTCCTCTTGACAGGCCTTAGTCCTCACCATTTTCCTTCCTGTTTTGTCTGGATAGATTTCCATCCTTCGTATGAACTCTTCAACTGGGAATGGCACTGGACCTTCTGCAAGACGAGACAGAGAATTGCAGCAAACTGGTTTAACTCTCCAAGTAACAATTCCGTCATGCGTACACAAAACTTTGGGACAAAAAGTAGGCAACTGCAGTCTTTTGTCTTTTTGATGAATTGTCCAGTTTTTATTAATAAAAGCTTTTAGCTTACAGATGGCTATTCTCTATGGCTATTGCAGTTGCCATATTAGCGTACAGATGTGTCGTGGTTGTGTAATTGCAAGGTAGTTGCACTAGTGAAAATGTACATTAAATAGCAGATTAATACAAAGGAAGATTCTCAAAGAGAATTGAAAACATTGCACGAGACCAATTACTTGTGCATGTTCCTACTTCTTTTTCACATCTGCAATTCGAACCCAGAGGACCGTCTTGTCATCTCTGCATCTAAACTTTGTGTATGATCCTACTTTTTCACATCTCCAATTCGAACCCAGCAGACTGTCTTGTCATCTCAGCATCGAAACTTTCTGCGCCCTCTTTAGCCTTAAGGACCATCTCCTCTGTGGTGGTGCCAATTGTGTCATTAGCAACCCTCACATCTACGCATTGATAGTATCCAAGAGAATCCTGAGGATATAAAAATCCTCAATTTAGCGAACAATCTATTGGAAGTACTTAATTATGGAAGTCTATTTCCCCTGTTAGTTTGATAAAATCAAGCAGCAAAAGCAAATGCACCTGTGAAACAATTCCCAACTTCTCTAACTTCTGCACTGCATCATCTACGTCAAAATTACATATTTCGCCAAATTCTTCTTTAATAAACTCCTCACACAGCTTGTCAAGTTCCTACTTCAGATCATTGCAAACCAGTGCATCAGCGGTGCCCTATTGAAACTGCACAATGATAAAAAGAAAAAAGAAATAGACTGAAAGATGAACAGAGACTCGAAATCCTTTATACCTGTCTTGTAGCTTTTCCTTGTTGCATCAAGATAAAGAACGAAAGGATGACCTCTTTTACCTGCACTTTCAAGTCATTAGTTCTTACATTTTTCCAAATGTTTATGCCCGCAAGCAATTATGTTAAACATTTTTGCGGGAGTCAATCATAATTCATAATGACAGTCACCCGCATGTATGGAAACAAACTTTACTGCTAAGTGCTAACTACTTACTTCTTGTTGGATCACCTCGTCACACAAGTGAAGAAGAGTGCCCCTTCCACTGTCCAGTTGTTTGTCATATACAGATTTGGTGATTAAACTCTGATATGCAACCAAGTTACTTTGGAACCTGAAGGAAATAGAACAAATGTTAGCCTTCTTCAGAAAGTGGGAGGCGTCATTGCTTGTCAGATAATTGATTAGGACGATTGCACGACAAAAATGATAACACAATCCAAAGAAGAAGAAGAAGACAATACTTAACGTTAAATATGTTTTGACGCAGTAACCAACCACTGATGACAAGATAGCATAAATGACCCAAATGTCAGCTTTAGGAAAGCTAAGTGAACTAACAACAGCAACCTGTTAAAGAAAATATATGGCTAGAATGAGCAGCATAGGCTGAAACAAAGGTTCCTTTATTCATTATGAACGGACCGGTTATAACTGACCAGACCAATCACAGCAGAAACAAGGAACTTGACCCAGTCCACTGGAGTCAAACCCGGATTTTTCTTCTCTGGCTGTTCATGAACAAATTCCAGTACTCTGTCAATACTAATAAGCCTGAAAAGAAAATGAAAGAAGAAGGAAAAAAAACTTAACAATAGCAGCAACTGAGGGTAAAGGAAAGTAAAAGCTCACAAGTACTATCTCCATGTCAGCCATTGGAATGCTCTTGAAGTGCTTCACATATATGTTCCGTTCAGATTCCTTCTTGGAATGAACACGCCTGCATATGTTCTTTTAGAAACCATAATCTACACTACACCATAGGACTCTTGATCTGATATTCTGGGGCACCATGCCTCCACATCATAGAAATTGGATCTTTAGTTTGAAGTACATTTTGGACCTAGCAGATATTGAGCATGCACTAAACGCCGTTGAATACAAGTGGAATCTTATGCTTGATAAATCCAGCGTGATCTTATGCTTTTAGTAAAATCTGATCAGTCAAATGTACATCTACTGGGCATGCAACATGTGTGCATTGACATGAACAAAAAGTAGCCAAGAACTTGCTTGCAGAACAAAGGAAAATTGTGAGTCTATATACCTGTAGACCACAATTATCCTTTCAAAAGTGGGTTCTTGGATTGTAACCTTGGTTAGAAGATTACCGATACTGCAGAGGAAAACATAGATGAAATCAAAAGCTAAAATCAGTAATACACATTCCAGTCCGAAACCATTGAAATCAAATGTTACATGTAAGGCTAACTGGAATGAAATCCTCACTCAAGCTTTTTCGCTCCTATAGAGTAACAAAACAATAAAGCAGCTGAATCCAATGCAGAGAGAAGATCATCCACTGAACAGAATGGGTTTTTCATGACAGGTAAGGGTGCTTTTGTTCATTACTTAATTCTTCACAGGTTCCAGGCATTCTTTACAACATACTTTTCTGTGGTTTTTTTTTTTTTTTGGTTATATGTTACTGCAACAGATATTGAAGTCCCAACCTGAGAATCTTTTCGATTCGGATTCGTTCCACAGTTAATCCCGTGTCCCCTGAATCCACACAGATTTCAAGAGGTTTTGGATTTCTCGCACTATTGTGTACTCTAGACTTGCCATAGATAAGCCTTTTTAGCCTACAAGCATGAAAAAAACCTGATAAGAACAGAGACAAGCAAAACACACAAAATTTGCATTGATTTCAGGAATTAAAACATGAAGAATGTCCCCATTAAAAGTCTGACAAGTACCAAGTAAATTTTATATGAAATGAAAAACAAAAGAAAGCACGATCAAACAAAGCTCGTGGGTTAAAATATAAGAAAGCGAATACTTACAGAGTTACTGTCAGAAAACACATCCACAAACGGGAAATGATTGTATTTATTTTTGCATCGAAGAAGTAACTTCTCATATGATCCATTCCAAAGCCGCGCCGGAAGATGACGTACTAAAAACAATTTAGACATGTGAATAATTAATCTGATTAAGCGCATTAACTTCAACATAATTTACTCGTACAACTACACAAGCAGAAGTGCCAAAACTCATAAATCACCTTGGCTTGATTTTTGAAATGTTGAAGATCAAGTGAGGCAAATGGATTGGAACTAAAATGATGTTCCCACGATATACTTCTTCAAAATGATTTTATCAATTTATGTACAAATCAAATTTTTACTTACATAGGAATTGGAAAGCTGGATTTAATTGAGTGCTACCTTATCTGCAAAGTGTGGCAGGTTGTCATGTGGATACTTTGCAAAGTACCTTGTAAAGAGCCTCTTGTCAAGCTGCATCCAACCATACAAAAGTAAAGAAAATCAATAATCTTGGTATTCGTAGCATTGTTCATAATAATTTGTAACATTTTGATGGCATTTCTGGTGGAAACAAGTTTATCAGTGATAAGCAAAAGGACTCTACCAATTTTCACCATTAAAAATGGGCGTCTACTATTTGGTTTTATAAATTTGTTGGGAGTTGGGACAATATTAAGGATAGACAACATCAAGCAACATTTTCAAGTGTCAATCCAATCATTTTCCGTGGATGGATGGTGAGGCAGATGTTGATACCACACTAGTATTCATTTTACAGTATATGGGGGAGTGTTCTTTGCATTGAAGTACAATTACCAATAGGATAGCAGACCTTAGTTTCATCAACTTTGATGGGAAGATTCAGACGATATTGTGCAGCACATGCTACGTCAATCTCCTCGTCGGTCGTAATTTTGAAGTTACTCTTGTCCATCACCTGCCAAGAAAAAAACAGAAAGAGATATTATGCACTGGAAATATAAGACACAGAGAATGTCAAAGACATTCCATAACGCTTAGTGAGAAAACAAAGGGGTCATCAACGAATTCTAAAATAATCTGTCTGGCATAGGGATCCAATTCATATAAATATGATTTAACTAGGCAGATACAATTTCCCCTATAATTAACATAATTACATTATACTGTATGGTACCTTAAATAAGCATGATAAAAAATGGTGTTCACACCCATCAATTTCTTCAGGTGTAAGATTCTGCTGCTCCAATCTTCTTGCCCCATGAACTGGTTCGAAAAGGGCATATAGTTGCTGCCTCGGTCAGTTTTTTTTTCCCCAACCCCAGATTACAAGAAATTAATCAGTAACCAGAATGAAATAATTAGTAGGAAACCACAAATATCCATATAGTATCAATTATACCATAAGAATTTTTAAAAAAGGAAAAAATTATGCCATACCATAAGATCCTCGAACTGTAAAAGGTACCAGGCACGAATTGTGTATTCAGCTCTCTGGCACAGCTTCAGGAACTCTTCGCGATCCGAGCTGTTTTCTGCATTGTTAATTCTCTCTATTACATTTATCTAACAAATAGTAATAATAAAACACTGAATCCAACCCAACTCAAACGAAGAACAAGCAAAAAGAAAAAAAAAAAAAAGAAAACAATAATGCAAATTGGAACCAAAGATATTTGTTTGGTTGTGGGTACCTATGCGGTGGGATAAAGAAGCAATGAGCTTATGCTTTAGGATGGGAATCACAGCTTCTCGTTCCAAATGGATGATGTCCTTCTTCCTCCTCATCCTTTTTTTTTCTCCTTTTCTGTTTGATTAATATTTACTACCTCCAACTCAAATGTGTGTGATTGTGATGCGTAATAATTGTCTGTACCTTTTCCTATCTTTCTTGAGACAAAAGAAGAGCAACAATGTTGTTATTATTTTCCTTTTTGGTGCTTTTGTCTTTCCTTATAAGGCTCGCCGCTCCCTTCGGCGGTAACCGTTTTGAGCGCGCAGCTTTATTTTTCTAGTTTTTTTATTTTTTTGTTTCTCTTGCTTTTGCTGTCCACTTGCAATGCCTAATAAAAAAAAAAAAGAAAAAGATTATGGACTTAATTTGATTACTCAAATCTGAAATGAGCTAAAGATTTGGGAGGTGGGTACAATCGCAATCATTGTACCTCAGTTCCTCGTCCAACTCTAAATTTTAAAGACAAGCTATCAGGCATCGGGGCATTAGCGGGACACATGCCAACCCCAGGCATCATCAGTGGATCGATTTTAGGCTTAACGACGGTGTAGAAAGCCATATTCAGCTACATCACATAAATGATGCTTAACTGGAAGCACCAAGAATCGAACCTGGATTATGGGTGACAAGGCGCTTACAGCTGCGCCACCGCCCTAGTAGTTTCCTATAATATATTTCATGAATGGGGAGTAAAGGGTTATTAAACAATGTCGCATGGTTGAACTCTTTCCAGAATAATAAACCTACAGGTGAATCTCACATTTCTCTTCCTATTTGTTGAAGCAACAGTTCTGATTTGCTCCGTCCCCTGCAGCATGACCTGGAATAAATAAATAAATAAGGCGAGCACACCTAAGATTACCTCCTTAGCAAATCATATTAACCATAGGTTCAAGATCTATCATTTTTTCAACCTTAAGATTGAAGGACCAGGCCAAGGATAGTCTAAATCATGTACTTCACTACTACGGCTACCTATGTTTGAATGCGGCAGGAAAAAGATGATGAGGAAAGGAATTAAACTTGTATGCTAACACAATACAGCATGTGTTAGTAAGAGATTCTTCATCATAAAAACTAGCTTTGTCAAGACGCACATCGCATTTAATACGTCATGCTAAAAATAAAAAATCACTTCCATTATCAAGACTAAACCCGTAGCAAAAGCAACCAATTCTATATATGTTCCATACAAATTATATATATATTAAAAGAAATCAATCCAGTTGCTTCGGTTTATTTGGTTCCTAAAACAAATTTGAAAAAAATAATTTGAATATCCTAATCTAATTAAAGAAAACGCCGTGGAATTCTGCACATCTCTGCTCCATATAGCAGTGTCAACCACAGCAGGGACATGTACTGACCTGGCAGCCAAGTTTTATATGGTTAGTAAAACCCTACAGGTTTTAAGCCGAAAAAGCTTCCAGGACATGTAACTGAAGTCAAAAGAACAAAATAAACAGAATAAACAAATAGTATGAACCCTCTCGTGGTCTTGGAACACAGCAAAGTTACATGCTTTGGAGATTTATGATACCAATAGAGACAACTGAAGTCGAAAACAAGAAGTAAAGCAACCAAGTAAAACTTTGCCTCCAAGACACCTGTTTGCAATAGTTTACAAGCACAACTGAAAACTGCTCAGGTGTTATATTTGCAATAAGCAGCTTTTTTTTATACTAGTCAATGAAGGTGGGCCACGAACCCAAGACCTCGCGCCTCTAGCTTTTTGCAATAAGCTAGTTAATAGAGATGGATCAGGGAAGTTTACCTAACGCAGGCAGCATCAGGTACTAACAATACCCTGTTTAGCCTTAAGGACGAGCTCTTCTGTAGTGGTCCCAATAATCTCATTAGCACGTTTCAGCCCAACACAATAATACCGTCCAAGCGTATCCTGTATTGCACAGTAGTACGTGGTCAGAAGAATTCCAGAGTGCACATAATACTATTGCATGAAAATTCTGACCAGCTATCCCAAAGCGTTTGTGGCAAAATGTAGTTTCCAGAATCACAATGCACACACACATGCATAAATGTTCCTTGGGCCACCTTTTGCTTGATGAAGGCAAGCCCACTATGGACCATCTTTTTTCCTTTAATCAAGAGCCCTTCAATAGGTGAGGGCCCATAATGGCAAAAGACTCATACCTAGAGGTGCAACAGACTGAAAAATATAAGCCATCTTCAGACGACCTAATATTGTGTTTCCTGGACAATATGTGCTAAATGCTCAACCAGCAAAGCCTGTAATGTCTCAGCGGTCTAGGGGTGAGCAAATCATCGGTACGGTATATACCGTAACGATTAGCGATCAGTATGAAGTTTCCAGAGACCCTGTTTTCCGACCGATGCCGTGCCAATTTTTACCCTATACCGATCACGCTCACAATATTTTTGAAATTCAAACTAATTGCACAGAACACGCACAAGACTGCAACTGTGGCAATATGCAAGGCATTAGCAGCCACTCATGATAGCCCACTTCAGCAATAGCTAATTGTGATTCAGTAAAGGCATGTGAAACCCCAAAAAAGATCCACCTTGGTACAAGTCTGGGGTTATCAATGTTTCCTCAAGTGTCTATTCTCAAATAGGTAAGCAATCAGGACGTTATTGAGAAGCACCAATATAGACTTATGTGCTAGTATGACACCCAGAATCCACCCCTGGCCTCCAAAATTTGAAAATAAAAGATTCTCAACATTCAACAATGCCTAATCATGCAGATAAACTTTTGCTGATGGTCATGTTCATATCAACAAATATAAAGTATCATTTTTTAATAAATTCCATAGATGCAATCAAACCACAAATGCTGTTTCAGATGTACCAAACCCATAAGAAAAGGAGCAGCTTCTCTAGCTTACCCGAGCAACAATTCCCAACTTCTCTAGCTTTTCAACTGCATCATCCACATCAAAATTGCAGCTCTCGCCAAACTCATCTTTGATTAGTTCCTCACAACGCAGATCCAAATCCTATTTCACATCGCCACAAAGTTATTAGGACGCAGACATCTAGTACTCCAGCAGACTTCCTCGAACCACCGATGACATAGCAATTATAGAAAATATAAACAGTGAGAAGTAAAATATACCTGCCTAGTAGCTTTGCCCTGTTCCATCAATATAAAGAATGAAATAATAACCTCTTTGACCTGTAAGCCATAATAAATTAATTTCAGCATTTTCAATTACCTTACATATACTCAATATGCACTCAAATATGCATTCCTAATGCCCACAAATCTCATTAAAAATCTACACAATGTGTCAGTTATTCAGTCAGTCTCCACCAAACACTTGCATCGATCACTCTTGAAACCATTCAGAAAAATTTTCATGGCATGGGAAATCAACTAAAATTCTGTAACCTCTTGACAGCTAATAGAATCACAACAATCAACAACTTGAGAGAGCAACTGACACAAGATGGTTTTTGACATAGTCCAATCCGTTTCCTATTGTGTTTGTGCTGATTCTAGCCTTCAACTTACTTCCATATAAGTTCATCATTCCGTCAATACCACCATTAATCTGTTAAAACTGAAAATTTCAGGATAGAAATTGGAAAGAACCTGAGACGAAGTTGGAAATTTAAAATTCTGGTAGAACTGAAGACATGGATAGTATAATAGCTCAAATATTTTTAAAAAGTTGGAATAATCATAAAAACATTGAACTATAAGTCATAATTAGGAATTAATTGATAGGAACTTTAACAAATAAAATTTCTACCCAAATCCATGTTTATCAAGCTAATACTTTTGAGAACAATATTACATGAAATTTAATTAATGAGAGAAAGGAGGAAGAAGTTAGTTCCTTTAAAGATAATGTAAATGTACCATATATTTTTATTTTCTCCAAATCATACGGAATTTAAAATTTAATAAAATTTTTAAGCCATTGGATTTTGATTTTATTGTATGTTTAAAATCATTCATATTAATAAATAAAATTGCAACTTTATTTGTAGAGATTTCTTTAATTTTATGTTCTTAGTTTTTCAATTTTAACAGAACTGACGGATTTCACAGAGATTCTTGACACAAAAGATGAACTTAGCATGACTAACATAGTGTGTGGACGGAATTAACCTGAAAAAAAGTAGAAATATGGAAGCAACACAAGAGCAACATTACACGGATGAAACATATGAAAACCCAACATAAGATTGACTAAGCTGCATTTTCTGAATACTTGAATAGATCTACTTAGAAATGTAGCACAAAACTTGAACATATAATAAAGTTTATCAATAGAAAGAAACTATCTCCAATTTGCTACTTAAACAAAGGTGATTGCAGAAAATAAAATATTCTGCTTAATACTCACTTCCTGCTGAATCACGTCATCACACAAGTGAAGAAGAGTGCCTCTTCCACTATCTAGTTGCTTGTCGTACATGGACTGTGTAATTAAATTCTGATAAGCAGCCATATTTGCCTCAAACCTGCAGCAAGTGGAATAAACAAAAGGAATAACAATATTCATATAAGAGAAAAACAAGGGGGAACATAAGTTGAACAAGAAGAGATGAAGAAAACAGATTTTTAAGTATTTATGGTTGGAAAACGAGATGAAGCAATAACAATTGGGATCTGTGATCAGGAAGACAGAAGATCAATGCACACAGTTAATGACTTTGTTCAAAAACAATTACTCTAACATGAATATACTCGCACATGTGTTTTCAGGAAAGGCATCCATCGAAGGATATGGCACCACAAACTACCTACTGGAATATTTTGTAACGATAAAATAGGGGGATTGGATAAAAGAGCAAGGAGAGAGAATTCTCAAAACAGGCCAATGTTTTTATCCACAATTCCAGTGATCATTCAGACATGAAACTAGTTTGTATGAGACACTGTGCAATGATGAAAGACATAAGAACTTTTGGAGTTCAGAAGACCAAACACTAGGAGGGGGGAAGTGAGAAAGAAACTTAACGTGAAGTATGTCTTTGCGCAGTAGCCAATAACTGTGGAAAGGACAGCAAAAATGACCCAAAGATCAGCCTTAGGCATTTCAAGTGAACTAATTACAGCAACCTGAAAAAAAAAGGGGGCATGCTGAGTTAATTTGCGCATGATAAGTTTTATGGAAAGAATGACGAATTGAAGAAATTTTAGACATAATCCTCACCAGACCAACTATTGCAGAACCCAAGAACTTTACCCAGTCCATTGGGGTCAAACCAGGATTTTTCTTTTCAGGCTGTCAAACATAAAAAAATTTCAATGCAAAGTGGTAGTGTCATACATTAAACACTTGTAACATAGAGCAGTTCGGAAAATTAGTGAATGAGAAAGTGAAAGTATTGCTGCTGCAGCAGCAAAAAATCTCACAAGAACTATTTCCAGATCTGCCATTGGAATGTTTTTGAAATGCTTTATGTGTACTCCTCGATCTCTTTTCAACATGGTGCCTGCTCGCCTGCAAATTATCATTCATGCCTGTAACTGAACTACCATCCCCTTTTGGTGCCAACCAATTTAAAGAACAAGTTAATCAAGGGATGTCACCCTACTATCAGAATGAATCAAATACAGGAACAAACCAATGGGCTTGTAGCTCATTGGTACTCTTGTGCAAGAAGCAAGAGGGGTGAGGTCTCAGGTTCAAGTCCCACCTTCATCGATTAGGATGAAAAAAAAAATGAAATACAGGAGCAAACAATCTGATACATAGGAAAGGTTATCGAAAGCACAAGTGCCATCTTATAAAGATCTTTCTTTCACATCAAGAAACCAACAAAATGCATAAATCCTGAGTTTAATAAATCAGGAAATTCTCAACTTCAGATAAGAAAGGCAGTTTAAAGTACAAGGAACTAAAATAATGAAGAACTTACACCTTGATTAAATCTTAATGTTTCTCCAGAAAAGAACAATTAAATTATAACTTCGGAACAAGCCACAAAAGAAAAAGGAAAACAAAAACTAGGAGGGCCGTGGTCCCGTGGAAATGGATCCAGCAATATTATAATGAAGTCCTAAACTTTAGGTGCAAGAAAGCCTCAGAAAGCAAAATGATTGGATTTCTAACTAGACATGGTAGAGAATATTTCCATAATCAATGTAATCAGTACCTGTATACAACTATTATCCGATCAAATGTAGGTTCTTGGATAGTAGTCCTTCTCAGCAAATTTCCAACACTGGAGGATAGGAAAGAAATAGAAATGTCATTGCAGGGCAATATGATAATCAAACAATGAACACAGACAACCTAGATTGAACGAAGACATTTTGCTAGATGTTTTCAGACATTGCCTTTCTAGTTTCATGAATAAAGAAATTTCTGCCGCTTTATATTTCTTCAACCAGAAAGACAGTAGTTGATCATGTCCCATGAATCATAGCATATATTTGAAGCTTTCAAACTACCAACTTCGGTGATTTAAAATCCAGCCAGTGGACTAACCACCTATTAAACTTGTACCATCTCACATATGACGGTACTACCTGCCAATCATCGTTCCACAAAGAGGATTTATTTCCTTGGTGGTCATTAATTATGAAGATTAAAGAAGTACAGTTTCTAGTAATGATGCAAGAAACTTAAGAAGAGATGCAGCAGATGCAGTCAGATGGAGAGATAGCAGACTCATTTTCTACGTTGGATTATTCAATCCCACAGATTTTGAGACTATAGAATAGTATGAAACTGTAATGTGAGACAAAAATTAAAGGAACAACATGATGCAATTGCAAAACCCAAATGAAGTTTGAAGTAATGCAGGTTGAAAAAATCAGAAAACACAAAGAATCGGGTGTCGTACTGAGCTTTCAGAGTGTTCAATATTGGCTCTAGATTTTCCACATGAAGGAAAAAAAAAGTTTTTTATCACAAAAGAATCCGCACATCCAATCATCCTTGCATTACAGATTACACAACCACTTGTTTACAATACGATACAAGCAGCTGACAGAAATGATGCAGAAGCATGTTCAACTATTAGCTAACTGTTAATATGCCAGTGGAATAGACTACCTCAAATCCATTTTTTCCAGACGGATTCGTTCAACAACCAAGTCATCATGATCTGCCTCAGAGTCAAGATCATCATTCTTTTTTGTATCTTTTTTTGGACGTACTCTTGACTTTCTAGCAAAAAATTTCTCCAGCCTGCGATTGCCACACAAACAAAAATAATTTAAAAGATAAACAAAGGACTCTATAAGCCATGATTAAGGGAAACAATGTGTTGATAGTAATATAACACTGCATCATCTTGTTTAACACAATTACTTCAGAGTAACCAACAAATAATATTACACTTGAAAAATGGCAATCCTATGGTTGCAACAAAAGAAAAATAAATAAGTAAACAAGCATAAACAGCATCAGAAAAAGGTAAACATGTGTAAAACAAGATTAGCATCCAAAAAAGTGCAAAACAAGATGTTTTTCAACATATCATGAACTCCTTAAATCATTAAGTCAACAATCAAAGATCATTGCATCACGCACTAAAAACTGCTTACCGAGTCAATCGCAAAAGAAATGACCACAATCGTGCAATAAGCATGTCTACTTTCTCCATGAAAAAGTAATCAGTTGTTCTATCAATTCCAATTCCCCTTCGAAATATAATATACTGAAAACAGAATGAACCATTAGCTTTTATTACAAATACAGAAAAAGGGAATAACCAAAGAAAAAAAAATTGATGTACGATGTCTACCATCATATTTGGGTAAATAATGTGCATCAAGAATGAAAAATCAACACAACATCAACAGAAACCACATGACTAAATAGCATATAGTATTAAAAAAGAAAAAACTAAACAACATAGCCAGTACCGTAGCATTTGCTCATGGGTGAAAATATGCTTCTTTCACGAAGAATTTTCTTATCAAAAGAATTGAAAAACTCAAATTAATTTATTGATATAAATCACCTCGTATAGCTGTTATCTTCACCTTTTCAAGGGAGAAAACAAGTTGAACAGAAAACAGCAGAGAATTAAAAAAATATGGGAAGATAGGCTTTCTGGGAGCATGCATTAGCAGAAGATGTTTCTCAATCCTTCAGTTTCAGTGTCAGGTCAAAAGCTTGGGAAAGACTCAAGACCATTATTGACAAGAGCAAAGTTTTTTTTGGCAAGAGCAAAGTTGAGGAGGAAAATAGAACAGTAGTCACAGAAATAATGAAAAGGAAAGCCTGATAAGGTATCATGTACTGGAAAAGCCTACTAAGGTTCTTTCACTTTTCATCAAAATTAAAACATATGCACAACCACTTGTTTTGTTAATGCATTAGCTACGGCATTTCGGCTGGATGATATGCACAGCAGCCACTATCCATCATTTACAGCTAGGACCAGGAGGGTATCCAGTCCCACCAATATTTCCAAGGTTACAAAGCAATACCTTATCGCAAAAGTCTGGAAGGTTTTCATGAGGGTGCTCAGCAAAATACCTCTTCAAAAGCTCCTTGTCAAGCTACATTCGGAGGCAGAGGGTGAAAATTATCAATTGTGTAGCAGAGAATGCAGGGAATGTGAGAGCATGTGGCGACTGACAAACCTTGGATTCGTCAACTTTAATGGGGAGATTTAGGAGATACTGCCCCGAGAGAGCAACTTCAATCTCCTCATCAGTGGTAATTTTGAAATTGCTCTTATCCATCACCTGGAAAAAGCAAAGGACGGGCATAGAGAGAAATGAAGAGGATTCAGGGTGAGCAGGAGAAAGGGACAAATTTTTTATTTGTTTTTTTATTTTATTTTTTTGAAAAGAGAGGAGAAAAAGGGGACCTGAAATAAGTAAGTGAGGAAATTCTGTTCGAGGACATCAACTTCTTGAGGGGACAGGTTCTGCTGCTCCAATTTCTTAGCCCCAGTAACAGGGTCAAACAGAGAATACAATTGCTGTGTGTGTGTGCATTGAATTGAATTGAATTGAGATGATTACAAAAAAATGACAAGAAAGCCCAAAAAGAAAACAGAAAGGAAAAAAAAGAGGGGATTGAATAGAATAGAATACCATCAAGTCTTCGAATTGCAAAAGATACCAAGCTCTGATTGTGTATTCCACTCTCTTGCACAGCTTCAGGAACTCGGCCCGGTCTGAGCCGTGTTCTGCATACATAGTTAGTTAGTTAGTTAGTTAGTTAAGAGTGCATTTTTGTCTGTTCTGATTTTGATGGTAAGAATGCACAAAAATAACAAAATGAATTGGGAAACTGCAAATAAGGAAAAAGAAGAGAGTAGATTAACCGACCGATGAGGTTAGCCAAGGTCATGATTAGCTTGGGCTTGAGGATCGGGATAACGGATTCCCGTTCCAGTCGAATCACTTCTTTCTTCTTCTTATTATTATTCTCTCCCTCCATGTCTCCTTCTCCTTCTCCTTCTCCTCCAGTTGCTGCTGCTGCTGCTATCCTTCTACAATCTTCTTCTTTCTTCTCCTTCTAGAGTTATAATAGCACTACCACCACCAAAAGTGCAATAAAAATATGAGAAAGAAAAAGAAAAAAAAAAAAAGGAGGTAGGAATAGAAGAGGAGTTGATGTCAAGGTAAGAAGATATTCCAAAATTGGAAATCAATTCAATCTTTTTTAAAAGAATAATAGATAGGGGCATTTGCCGGGGGAGGGCCTTACCTTACCTGGCTGGCCTGCTATTGCTAAGTGCTAACTCCCCCAGGGACGGTACGTTTCTGTTCTTCTTCTTTTTTTTTTTTTTCCTCCTTTTTCTTTTAATTGTGCTTTTATGTACTGTGCGTGCGGTGGTGTTTTCCTTCCCTTCCTTACACGCCCCCAATTACTTACCCCACCAAAGCGACAGCCACTGTTGTTATGTGTAACCGACACATTTTTTTATTCCACCAAAATCGCAAAATCTGTTATAAATGAAGTGTTGTTAATGAGAATTTCAGTTTGATGAAGAAGAAGTGGACATGGTAGGGAGTAAGATGATGAGTAGAGAAGTGAGGAAGAGCTCGGTTCATTCTTTTATTTTCATTCTTTGTTTAGTACAATATATAGGAAAAATACAGGTGAGGGGGATACTATTTAGGTAGATGGTACAATGCATTCACAGGTTTTTCATAACACTCCCCCTTGAATGTTATTGTAATTTGAACAAAATATACTTTTAGAAATAACTGTCTCATTAAAAACCTTACCAAGAAAAACTCAGTGGGATAAAAACTTGATGAAGGAAAAAAGAGTGCAGTGCGTATTCTACTCCCCCTCATATTAGCCTCTCTTGATTTCTTGATGTCGTTGCACCCTTGTCAACTTCTGGTGACGTGTGCTTTGTCCGATCACTTTTGATATATCACTACATTATTTGGAGCATTATCTTCATAATTTGTTGTTGGTGCATCTTTCTCGCCATCTTGCTTTTGTGGTCCCGATGATATAGCAATTTCATGTGTAAAGTTGTAGCAGATGTCCGTATAAAGGACCTGCATCTGCAAAACCAACTATATTCTCTTCGGGCTTACGGGGTTAATATAATATCATGTTTATTATATCTCGAAGATAAGAGTAACATCATATCTTGCCAATAAGCTTAAAGCTTCAGGCTTCATGTTACTAGTAAAATAAATTTCACTTTGATAGGGTACTTCAGAACCGATCATAACACGGTATTTGGAAGCTTCTTCAAGAGTTCCAAAAATATTTAAATCACAAAAATAATTCATATATGAACTAACTATATAAAACACATAGAGCATATATGCAAGAATCATTGTAAATACCCAAATTGGTTCAAACTATATGAAGCTCAACTTAATTTTGTATGTTCCCGGGAATTCGTTGCTTCAGGCAATTTGGATCCTTCAGGGATCTTCATGTATATGTCATGACTTATGGATCCATAAAAATAGGCTGTAATAACATCCATTAGATACATTTCTAATTCTTTTCATATAATGTCAGACTTATAGAAAATAATTGCATCCACCACAGGGAGTATATCTCCTCACAATTAATACCAAATCATTTGGATAAAACCTTGTGCGATAAGCCATGCTTTGTATTTCTCTATTATAATTTCCTTTTCGCACAAATACCCATTTTTCAATCGACTTGTTCTACACTATCTAGACTACAGGTCCAGAAAATTTCTCGCTTCACAAGCGAGTCTAACACAGCCTTATGTCTTCTCTATTTTGGCCAATCATACTGCGCCTACATTCACCAATGTAGGTTCATGATCCTCATTTTATGTAGCGCTATATTATAATAAAACAAGTATTCCGTCGACGGTTATTTGACATCGGTTACATCATATTCCTGACACTGTAATTGAGATCTCATTATTTTCACTTATTTCAGGTACCTGAGTCACTTCTGGAACTTTATCACTTGTGTCAGAAACCTCTTCTGGAGGATTTTCCTCTTCTTGAGGACTTTTAATATGAACCTCTACTGGAGGCCTTATTTTCTTACTGGGATCATCTTATCTCTTTGCTCCTTTTTCTCTATCGAGAATTTTGTTTTCTTTTTTGGAACCGAGTACATTCTACGCTTCTTGCATACTTTGGATTCATTTGCATACTATACTTGTTCTTCTGGAACATTAATTTGAACAGGAGCATTTGCAGCTGGTATATAATATTTGGTCACTTTATGTGTCTGGCAATTGCATATCAATTTTTCTGCAAATGAATCATCTTTTGAACTTCAGGTTCACACTAATTTGTTTGAGGATCAACAATCATACATTGATAATGCATTTCAATAATATCTTGATCCAGCTACTTCCTCTCCCTTATGTTGGGTAAATTTGCATCTAATTAATAACCAACATACCCAACATACTCAACATATATTCCCAGTCTTCTTTTAAGGACCAAATTTTACTATGCTGTGGTGGAGCATTATATACTGTACAACTAATGGTCCGAAGATGGGAGTTAGTAGGTTTGTGACCATGAACCAATTAAATGGGGAGACCTTATGATAATTTGTTGGCCTGATGCACACAAGTGCTGCTGCTTGTAAAATATCATTTTCTCAAAATAGTAATATTTCATTAACAATGGTCCTGCAATCAATTGGAAATGTTCGCCCTTCTGGGTTTATTTCCAATGATATACATTTTCCATTGAAGAAATATACCAGCATTATCTAGACATATATTCTAATAACATAAGTAGGGATATGTACCCGCAAGTGGCTTAACCATTAAAATGAGTGCTCACAATGCCAACTTGCATCACACAATAGACCATCTAGTCGATGCATCGTAAAAATTACCTAGATGGTCAACACGGCGGAGTTATTAGTCCGCGTACATGTCCCTGAATTATTTTCAAACTTACTGGTGATTCTAGGCCAACCTCATCTTAGGAAGGCCGAACAATTAATTTCGCAGCACACAAACACGTGGAAATTCATTGATTGTAAAACTTCTGGTTTTTCAATGAATAACCAAATAAATTTCGTGTATCATTATTGATCCGGGATGGCCCAACCGGTCATGCCAAAACAATAAGTCCATGTACCAACTTCAAGTTGGTGCCAGCTTCAGGCTGCTATTTATGCGCCAGCTTCAGGCTGGATATAATAACTTAGGAAAATAATTTACCAATTTCTGCCTGGTGCATAGAAAATATAAATCACATATCTATCTGACAACTTCTAGTTGGTCTCAGCTTCGGGCTGTGCAAACTGTGTATTTAAACACTTAAGATTGCTAGCTTCAGGCTAGTGCATTCCAGCTTCTAGCTGGATATGGTAAGTTTCAATTACTCAATTGCTAGCTTCACGCTGCAATACATGTGTCAATATTAGGCTTATTTCTGCCACGCTTGTCGAAAAGATCAAAATTATTGGACAATAACTAAAGTAGTGGCAAACTTTTCCAAAAGCAAAACCTCGAAGATTGAAAAGCTTTGGAGTTTACTGACAAATAATGCAAAGTTTTAATTACCGAAAAATCTTCTGGATTTTTTCGGAGATAGAAAAAGGGTCCATATTTGAAAAACTGACACCTAGCTTTCTAGTCTCAGACTATAAGAAAGGGAGGCGGTTGAGACTGGAAGAAGCAGGAAAACTCAGAAAACTCAACAAGACAAGAAAAAAGCCTTCCCCGGCTACTGTTTTCTTTGTTGAGGGTGCCTCTCTAGGAAGAAGGAATAGGTTAGCTTATAGCATGGTGAATGAGCAGCAAGAGGAATTACCGAATGATCTGGCGGGAATTTCTCGTTTAGTGTTTGTTGATGAACTTTATTCTTCTAGGTTCTTTGTAACTCCTATGGAAGAAACATTCTTCCTAGAGGACCAAAGCAATCTAAGGGCTTCCTTTTATGGCTCGGCTAACTCTATTATGTTTTTCATTTCTGATAGACTGCAGGAATTTCAGCTAGAGCCTAATCAAAGCAGTTATTATCAGGTATCCGTGATGGCTCGGAGCGTCCCAAGGGTGACTGGGTTACTTACCACCTACATGGCCTAAGGTACGACTTCTACTATGGAATTGCAGGGGTATAGCAAGAAGGTCTCAAGACTTTGTGCGTACCTTAAGGGATCTGAAGAATCAGTACAAGCCCAACATGGTACTGATTACTGAGACTTTGTGGCAAGCAGGAGAAAATCATGGTGTAATCCCACTTCGTTTTCCTGCAACAAATCGGTTTGAAATACCTGGAGAAAACAATATGGGTGGCATGTGGTTCTCCTGGAACGATAGTGCTAGGGTCAACATCAATAACGAGGCTCAGAATTTTAGAGTCAATGTTGTACCCAACAGATAAATAATTATTTCAACTTTTGTATGAGAACAATTCCTCTATGTGGATGTTCTCAAGTAATGGATCCATTTTACAATAATATGCATGTTTTATTTTAGCTTTGCCATTATTACCTCATTCACAGTCACATGCACAATTAATTATACTGTCTTATTCGCTTTAGGGAATAGAGCAGATTCAATTTGACGGGATCCATAATAACTTCTTTTTATTACTGTAAGTGGGAGTTTCTGTATTTTTCAAGAGTATTTGCTCTTCCAGAGCGCAAATATATGATCTTCTAGATCGTAGTAAAGTATGCGTTCTTCAGGAACATATTCAAACTTATGCTCTTTTGGAGCGTATAAATCTTTTTCTCATTTTGAGATTGTACATGTTATGTAAAATAGTTGACATCCACACATATAACTCTCCCCTTGGATGTCAACTTGCATTGTCTCCAGGGCAAATGCTTGAGCCATTATTCTACAAACAATTATAATAACAGTAAAGGAACATAATAAAATAAAATATAACAAATAATAATCAAACAGAACATAAAATAAAAGCTTTCAATAAAAATAACTTGCGCCTTCAAGGTAAGCAATGACAATATCCATCTTCTGGTGGTCGTATAATGTCCATCTTCTGGTGGTCATATCTTTCTTTAATTTTCCTTAAAGATCTGCGGGATCTTTTGGCAGTAAGACATCCAGTCTTTGATGTATTTTCTCTTTTATTGCGGCTTCCAGACGATATACATTTAAATGCATTCAATGCCCATAACAAATTTCTTTCAGAAATTTTAAGGGCCTCGGATACAAGTTTTGTAATATTAACATAATTTCAAAAATTAAATAAATAAAAAAATACTGAAATAAAATAAACATGGGCCTTTTATAATTAGCCCAATTAAAATTAAATGACTGAAAAATAAAAGCAATGGGCCTTGTATTAGCCCAATCTGAACGTAAATTAAAGCAAGAAAATAAATATAATGGGCTTTTTTATAGCCCAATAACCAAAAACTAAATGCACTGGGCCTTTTATGAGCCCATTTATAATAAAAAGGCGGCTTAGCCGGCCAACAAATGAAGCAAGTCGGCTTTGCCGGCCAACAAAGAGATAAGGCGGCTTAGCCGGACAATATTGAAGATTAAGTAAAACATAATAATAGATAAAATATATGCATATTCGATAATTCTTTCGGCTATATTAATTTTCATATATATATATATGTATATATATATATATATATATTTCTCTTCTTACCTCTTTTTTTAAAAAAAAAACAAAAAATATATATATATTTCCCCTTTTTTTCTCTCCACATTTCTCTCCATTTTTTTCTTTTCTCCCTTCTTTTTTTTTCTCTCTTTTTCCTCATTTCTCCTTTTTTATTTCCCTTTCTTTTCTTCCTTTTTTTTCTTTTTCCTTTTTTTTATTAAAACCTGGACTGGGCCAACCCAGGATCAAACCCAGGTCCAGCTCCAACCCGGGCCAACCCAGGACTAAGCCCAGGTCAGGTGCAGGCCTGTGCAAAGGCCCGAACTGGTCGGCCCAGCACACGAGCCCACAGCCCAAGCACGACCCGGCCTCATGACCCGGCCAAAAACAGGTCATCTTCTTCAAGTCACGGGTCGCCAGCCTTGCCGACAGCAGTGGCGCCGCGCCGACCCGGCTGGTGCTCGTAGCGTGGAGGTGCGACGTGGACGGCGATTGTCGCGCCCAGTAGGAGGCGGGTCGACGGTGGCAGCGAGCAGGTGGGTCGCTCGGGTGAGCGGCTTGCTTTGAGCCTCCTCGGGGCGACGACCGTGGTGGCAGCGTCCTGCAGTGGCGAGCAAGACGGCGAGTCGTGCTGGCTACATCGACGGAAGCAGGAAACGGCGACCGTCGCGAGCAGAAAGGGGCGGGCCAAGACGGATCCGAGACGGATCCTCGTCGGGTTATCGCGTCCTGGCGGCACGTCCGGCGACGGCAGAGGACGGGGAAGACGCCGGTCGGTCGGCGATGGTGAGGCGAAGCTCCTGGTGGCGGCGGTGAGGCGACTGGCGGGCCGAAACTCTAACGACTGAACAGTAATAGAGGGGGTGACACACTGTTCATTGTTCATTTTCGTTTCTGGGTTGTTTTTTTTTCTATCTTCTCTTCTGCCGGTTTTCATCTTGTTTGGTAGAGGCGTTATCGTGCTAATAACATGTTATAAATGAAGTGTTGTTAATGAGAATTTTCAGTTTGATGAAGAAGAAGTGGACATGGTAGGGAGTAAGATGATGAGTAGAGAAGTGAGGAAGAGCTCGGTTCATTCTTTTTTTTTCATTCTGTGTTTAGTACAATATATAAGAAAAATACAGGTGAGGGGGATACTATTTAGGTAGATGGTACAATGCATTCACACGTTTTTCATAACAAAATCAATACAATTCCCTCTTAATTTCTTATCTTTATATGCACCAAAAAAAAAATTCTTATCTTTATAATTTCCACCTCTTGCTTTTTTTTCTTCTTCTGTTGTCGTCGAACTGTAACTTCCCCTCCCTGTCCCTTCAACTCATTTTAATTTAACCCCGTATATGCTTCTCTGTGTTGCTGTGTTAGCTTAGTTGATAAATATCCCTTAGATTCTCCTCTTCTTTTTTTTTATCAAGCCTTTAAACATAGACACATAGAAATTATTATTTTAACAGAAATGTACCATGAAAAAGGAAGGTAAATGAAATACTTTCTACAAACATAGGACGTAATACATATAACTTATAAGTAGGCTGTAACCAGTGTTATTAAACTCGGACCGGAGGTTGACCTGGTCAGGCCATCGGGTCGCGGTTTTCCCAGGCTAAAAGTGGCCAAACCTCGGTTCAACCCAAAATATACAAAGAAACTTTTGACTCAAAAGAATCAGCTGGGTCACAGTTAACACGGTTCAACCGACTGAGGCGGTCCAAGTTGAACAACATTGGCTGTATCGACCCGGTAAAATCTTTTGTAATTTGACCGAGCCGTTTTGACTTTGCGGTGGATAATAAAGTTTTACCGTTGTTAAAGAAGAAATCTCTTGTTCCACATTTCAAAAAATTTACTGGGAATAAACAAACCTCAGAAACCAAATCCGTGCCACCAAAATTTTTGAAGGTCTTCCGAGACTATTGAACTCGGGTTCCGATCTCCGAGGAATGCGCGACGTTTTGGAGTATTCTCCACTGTTGACCGAGCCTTAGAATTTAATTCTAAAGGTTATTCGGGGTTACCAAAAATTCTATACAGCTTACCGAGCCTTGGTTTTGAATTTCGTGACTTGAGCTACACTCAAGGGAATTAATTAGATTTTTCGAGCCTAAGTTGTATTTTCGGACCCGGATGAACTTTGAAAAGATGAAATTACCCATGTGTCGTTAAGGGATTAAAATTCGAACCAGAGGACATTTTGGCCCATTTCTGGACCAATAATTCTAGCGACACCCGAGTCGCGCTTTTTCTCTCTCCCGGGCCAACTTTTCCTTGTCTTTTTCTTCTTTTTCCTTCCTTTCCCAGCATATTTTTATTTTTCTTCTTTTCCCATTTAATTTCTTTTTCTTCCCATTCACTTTTCTCTTCTCGTCTTCTTCCTTTCCTTTTCTTTTCTTTCTTTCCTTACTTCTTCCTTCCCGTTACTCTTCCTCCTCTGTTCTTCGTCCTCTTCCTCTCTCCTTCTCCTTTAATTCTCCTTACTCTCCCTCGAACCTTCCCATCTCCTTCCTCACACTTGCCCTCTCTCGTCCTACCTCCTCTCTCCTCTAGCTCTTCTCACACCACGAACCACCAGCCGCCGCTGGAAATGGCAAACCCATCAGGAACCACTAGCCGACACCACCATCTCTCTTCCCCTCGCCACTACTGTTGTGTGTTAGAACACAGCAACAGCGAGCCCATTCCAAGGCATTGCGATCCCCTCTGGCCATTGTCGCCGCTACTCCTCCTCACCTTCGTGCCGCCCGATCTCTCCTCTCCTTCGTGCGTCATGTGCCACATGCCCTTGTTCTCTTTCCTGAACTGACGCCAAGGCCCGGTGATTCTTCGGCCGCACCTTTATGATATTCTCTTTGCGTTTTAATTATTTATTTGTTTTAATTAATTGGAGCTTGCGGCTCAATAATTGGGTTGAGTTGGTATTAACAGGTTGAATGCTGATCTGTGCACCTTGGTTGCAGTGGATTCAGGCGTGGTGGTCGTGATGGCGTGGGTGTTCCTATGGCTGTGGGTTGGGGTGTTTTGGGTGGCTAAACATGTTGGTTTGGTGGTGTTCTGGTCACTTACTGGAAGGTTGCCATGGGCATGGTGACAGTGTTGGTGGTCAGGTTGTTGTCCTGGTGATGTGGTTTGGGTAATTTGATGGATCATGAACAATAACGAGGAGCATCTAGACTGCTATGAACAATACCACTCGGAGTTCGGGCGAGTTTCCGGTGTCTCCGGTATTTGGTAGTGAGCCCGGAAACAGACTGTGGGTAACCCTTTGGACTCTTTTTGGACTTATTCAAGGACCGTTTTGGACATGGTAATGAACTCAAACTATCTTAACCGACTCGGACATTAATAACAACATTAATTAAACGGGTTCTAACTCTCCTAATCGTTTATTTGTTTATTTTTATGATTTTAATTTTCATTATACTTTTATTTAGTTTTTCCAACTAGTCTATATTTATAAAAGGGCCATTGTATTTATGTTCCTGTTTTATCTAATTTACATTTTTACGTGGGCTCGCCAAAGGCCCACCGTGTTTAAATTTCAATTTATTTGATTTTTGTTTTGCTTGGGCGAATATTATTGAAGGCATATATATATTCCTACTACGTTTATTTCCGTTCTACTGGACTAAAATATCATTAGACCCATAATTTATTTTATTTACCGTTTATAATGTAGGCCCAAAGGTGCCTAAGAGGGAAGGGGCGAATTAGGCTTTAAAACTTCTTTAGATAGTTAAGAAATGGTTTTTGTGAAACCAGATTCGGGTAAGGCTTAATGAGTGTTTAAAGCAAGAATACGGATGAGGTAAGGAAAGAAAAGCAAACACAAGCGATTTATAGTGGTTCCCCCTCACCACGTACGTCCACTACCTAAAGGTTCCTTTCTTTAGGATTTCAAACACTCATTATACTTAGATTTTTACAGGTTCAACCTTAACCTTTACAAACACAAGCTTTTCTAGGCTAAGCTCAAACCTTTACACGCTTTTAACCTACCCTCAAATCTAATCCTAGACTTGAGTACTCAACAAATCTAAATCAAGACTTCCTTACAAACTACCATTTGAATATGTTTTGCAATACAAGCAGAAAAATCAGATTTTGAAACCACAATTGTAAGCACAAGTATGAACTTACATTTTTGCACAATAGCGGGGATAATCTTCAGAGGTATTTTGGACCCTCCTTTTTAGCATATGAGTTGGGGAAAAAGTGTTGCAAAGACTCTTTGAACTCCTAGTTGACTTGAGTTCACAATTACTCCAAGTTGGGACCATTTCTTCAACTACTTGGTTGCAAAGTATTACCCAAAATAGAAACTTTGGACCACCACCGTGAGTTGAGTGGGAGTTGAATGATAAAGTCTCCCGCACATCCATTAAGTCTTCCCTCTAACTTGCTCACCAATTCTTGACGTTGGAAGTGGGATTTAAATGCATGGAGGACCACACGCAAGTTGCTGGAAAAGTTTGAAAGTGACACCTCGTTCCAGATGTGGTTGCAACAAAAACCGTTTTAGTATGATTGTTCTAAAAATCATATTTCTTCCTGTAAACTTTAATCAACACAAAGCAAACTTAAAGTATTCATGTTAGAAATCAATTATATACCATGACTAAACATGATTAATTCACTAATAAAGCTTAAGAGATAATTAACCTAAGTTTAGGCCGACATATAATCTTATAAATATATATGTGTATATATATATATATATATATATGGTATATATGATGAATATATATATTTTCTTATCACGAGCGACTAAAGGGCTGAGATATCAGCTTGGACGCTTGGTTTTGGTTTTAATTTAAAATTGAGCATCATTGGTATGTCGGCTGGAAACACATAACCAACTAATTCCCACCTAGCTTGGTAGGCTGCCTTTGTATACAATGCCACGTTCCAAAAGACTCTGATCTTTATGTTACTTCGGATTAATATAATTATGGAGATAATAAAAATGGTCACGGTACAAGACAAGCCGTCTAATAATTGTTCAAACCGGCATCATGCACAATCATCTTTGTCTGTGCATTATAAGTGATTATTGTTGTATAAAAATAGGGATATTGAGACTTAACCAGATATTAGCTTCCGAGGAGTATCAGGTGAGGATATAAACTTATAAACTTCAGTATGCTACTTGTGATACTCGATTTGATGTTCAATTGTTTGATACTACATTTGTATTGTCGATGCTTGCCTTGATTATGATACTATTGTGATGCTTGGACTCTCTATGCCTGGTGACCATTGCGCTCTGTATTATTGTGTGGATTCTATTATGAAACGACCGCATCCCAGGAACAATATACCAAAACATAAATAAATACAAAATGACCAAAATACCCTTTAGTCCAGGGATGCCAAAACTCTATGTGTAATAATATCTCAAAATCCCAAATAATAATATTCATCAAGAAATAAACATCGGGATGTAATAATGACCAAAGTATAAACAGGCTCAACCAGCCAAAACAACCACCGACAAATCAACCGGAGCAACAGTGAACCAAATCCAAAGTAAATCAAATCCACATCCCGAAAATAGTTATGCAGCAGAAAATAAAGAAATAGTCAATGACAAGTGTAATCATATGCAGTGTCAAACTATGGATCTACCAGGAAGGAAACGTAGCTACCTGTTGAAATGAATGAGTTTGATACCCGAGGTAAGAGCAGCCGTCAACAAGCTACTAATGATCTGTAAAACCACGGTGGTGATTTATATGAGTCGCCTACTCAATGTACAATATAAGACAAACATACAGGCACACGAAGACAGGCTCGTAGGGTGAGTAAGTCCACGAGCACAAGTATACACACACAATCAACATGTGTCAAATACCACACATACAAGTGTTAAGTGAAATATCTGTTATCACATTCTTATCATTATTAAGGGCCCTCTACTGTGTGCGTTGGGCGCGGTAGCGACTGGCCAGCTCCCTAGGGCATATGCCCAAATATAGTCATATATATATATATATAGTAAATATCAACACCGGAATGGGTAAGTTCCGACTAAGAAAACCACTATCAACAAGTGGCCGACAACTCTAGGAGGGGTGCTCTCCTCAAAGAAATTATAATACAAAATCTTAGGGCACACTCGTCAGTCTCCAAGTCGCCAGCTCTGTGCGGGGTGCTCTCACCAAAAGAAATGGATAATAACAAATAACCAAGGGGTACACCCGACAAATCTCCAAGTCGCCAGCTCTGTGAGGGGTACTCTCACTAATATACTAACCGAGGGCGTACCCATTAATTCCCTCATCACCGTCTCTGTGAATATAATTCACTAAAAATAACAGGACCCGAGGGGTACCCTCTCTTCCTTCTCGGTGCTACCAGTCAACAACCCCACAGTAGAACTTATTAATTATTCAGGTATGTTATGTTACCAATAATGAAATTGAATAAGTGTCCCCTCAAGTTGTATCTAAGTTGTGTACCATTACAGAGGTTCTCTAAACAGAGCCTAAGGCTCACAATAAACAGGATATAGCAAGACAACATATATCACAAGCATGGCAATAACAGCTCATAGGAGAATCACATGACAAAACAGCACGTATTTTTATTATCATGGCAATTCAGCACATAAACAACCAGGTACACAACACAGTCAACAGTATGAAGCATACTCAGCAAGCAGTACTACCTAACCATACCAACAAGTATTTGCATACAGGTATATAAGTCTTATAGAGTCACCTCAAATATGATGGCGCTCTGTCTGTCCACCACTAGTACCAGCAGCTCCTGAATTATGTCTCGTGCCTATACACGTAGACACCATAACTCACAAGGATATTCAACAATAAATAAATTATGTATGTTGTGCAATGCAACCGTGAGTTAAATCCGGCCCGACTAATTTACTTCCACTCACTAAACTATAGCTCCAAGTCACGGGCCTAAGGTTCACAGGCTTAAAGCCCAACTATGTCCAAAATCTTCATCCAGCTCAAAGTCCGCATGGTCTCTAGCCTAAAGCCCACATCCCCAGAACTACTATAAAATCCAGATATGTCCTTGGGCTTTGAGCCCATCTCATATTTAAGTCCAAATAATCAAATTAAGTCATAACATCTCATTACTGGGCCTGAGCCCGATTTAGACTAACTTCCATTTAAGGGTTTTACCCGAGTCCATGGTTACCGTCCTAAGGTTCTACTCACATCGGAAACATACCGGCCACGCCACTCGTTTCCCACACACGGTTTCACTAAAACTCGATTATTCCCGATACAACAATTATGCCCACATTAATTAATACATACCATGAATGAGAGATTAAATACATGACATCATCGGAAACAACACTAAGGATTGCCGAAGGAAAAACCTGCCTTGCCGGATTCCGATCACTCCCCGCCGGAACAGTAATCGAGCCACCGGAAAAATACCCACGCTAGCAAGAGAATTACCCCAACACTCCAGAAACAATGTAACGCCCCGGATTTTCATAATTTAATTTATGAAATTTTCGGAACTTTTATTCCAATTTTACCCTCGATGTATTTCCGGATTTTTGGTTATGAAAATAAATTATTTCCCTTGGAAATGTGTAATTTTAAATAGGTATCATACGATGTTCGAGTTTCGTCGGGTTTGAGAGCTTGTTTCGGGGTGAAACATGGCCTACCGTAGTTTTAGTCTAAACTACGTCGTTTTGGGAGTGTGGGAGGAAAAAAAAAAAGAAAGGTTGACCAGGAAGGGCGGGTTGACCGCGCCCAAGCCAAACGACGTCGTTTTGGCTCTGGCGGGTCAAAACCCTAAGCCCCATTTCCCTTCTCATCCTTTCCTTTTCTTCTTTTTCTCTCTTCTGCCGCAGCTCACCCTCTCTTTTTCTTTTTTTTTCCTCTCCCACGAAATCCCCTTCCCCCGATTTGTGGCTTCAATTAGTTATCCCCGATTCTTTTCCCTTTTTTCATTCTTCGTTACTCTCCACTTGACCACACTCTCTCTCTCGTCATCAGCAGCATCTCATCTCCTTGACTCCTCCCTCACACAAACAAGCCGCCGCTACCTTCAACCGCTGCCGTATCGCCGCTGCATCGAGGAGGGTAGGAGGACAGTGACGGGTGCGAGGACACGAGCTGAGCTTGAAGGTGCAACCGTCGCACCGCCGCTGGCTGGACGCGGGATCCGTCTAGGCGAGTTCACGGCTAGTCGCTGCCCTCACCGGTAAGTGCCGCCTCTAGTGCTCCTCTTTGTTTCTCCTCAGGTTATCTCGTGTTTGGGTTCTGATGCGTGTTGTGTGTTGTGGTTTGTGGCGGGGGGTTTTGTGTTGTGGGTGTTGGATGGCGGTGGATGGTGCAGCGGGTGTTGTTGTGGTCTGCGTGGGTCGGCTGTGGGCCGTGTCGGGTTTTACCGGTGGTCCTTTTCGGGCAGGAAGGTTGCAGGCTCGGGGTTGCCGCGATTCCGAAGAGGTATAGTGCTGGCAGCGAGTTCCACAGAGGTTTTAAGGCTCGGGTTGGCTGGGGACGGATTCCGGGCAGTTTGAGTTGTTTCCGGGTAAGGATCTGTTCATCAATTCTTCCTCTAACTCGTTTTAAGGATCTGTGAGTGTTTGTGTTGAATCCGAGTTGGTTTGTTGTTGTTGGGTTGTTTCTGGCAGTTTGGGTGAATTCCGGCGAGGTTGACTAGAATCCGGCGAGCTCGGGATTTTTCCGGCGAGGCTCGGGTCTCTATTCGGACAAACAGTAATTTTACGGCATTAACGGTATTTATTCCCGGTTTTTAGTCTCGGATTTATTTGTACATAATGATGGATTTAATCGAGTTAATGTACATTTAATGTAATTGAGACATAGTGGAAACCGTGTGCGGGGGTGTGAATGTGTGTGGCCGAAAATTTACCGACACGGATAGAATCTTAGGTCGTTTAACTCTTGGGCTCGGGAATGACCTTAGAACGGCATTTAGGAAAACCGGGCCCAGGCCTAACAACCTAACTCTTTAGCACAAGTATGTTATTCTGGACTGTAAGATATGGGCTCAAGGCCCAATAACATAAATGGATAGTCTCAGATTTAAGGAGATGGGCTTTAGGCCCAAGAACTCGTTATGGACATAAGAAATGGACCTTTGGCTCGGGAATAGTTTATGGACTTAGTTGGGCTTAAGCCCGGAGCACCTTAGGTCCCAATCTCTTTGGAGTTACCCTGTTGGGCTTAGACCCTGAAATCATATAACCGCATAATTAGGGTTGGGTTTTTACTTAGTTGAGCATATAAGTATCATGCATGTACGGTTTGTTATAATTGTTTTGTAATTATTGTGTGTGCCGGTATTCAGGCACGGGTAACACCTCGGGAGCTGGAGGATTTATTTTGGGAAAAGTTCTACAGGATAACCGTCGTTGAGGTGACTTTATAAGTCTTTTTATGTTCGTTTGCATGTGCTTGTTGGTTTGGTTTGTCCGAGTTACATGCCTTGTTTGCTAACATGCCATGATCTGTATTGTGTGCCTGTATTTTGCTATTTGTTGGTCGAGCATGATTTGTTTAACTATTATGAGATATAACATGTGATATGATTTTGGGTGATCTGTGTGATGTGTTGTGGGTTGGAAACCCGGATGTTGATTTAATGAATAATTCACACAACCCTAATAAATCATAACTTTTGGCACACATGAACTCTTAAGTATGAATAAGAATAATATAGAATAAAAGATATACTACTGTGGGCTGATGACCGGTTGGTTCGAGCGGGAGGTGATACCCCTCGGGATTGCATGCGGGATAGCATGGTATATGCGATTTAGCATATGGGTCTGTGATGATCGGTTCTACCTCCCTCATTCTACCTCTCCCTTTCTACCTCCCTCTTTCTCTCTGTCTCTCTCTCTCTCTCTCTGTGATTGTATTTGGGCTATATGCCTGGTTATATTGGGCTTACGCCCTGGTTGTCTCATGAGACAGGATCGAGCTCGACGCACACAGTAGGGGACGCTGAATAATAAATATAATAATAAAATTAAAACACAAACAGATGTAAAACATAAACTATCTGCTTATATATTGTTGGCATGTTGGTACTGGTTATTGTGTGTTTGCTTACTAGTGCTTGTTTCTCTACACTCCTTTCGAGCTTGCTTTGCACACCTAAATAACTAGATTTATACTGCTCACTGAGTAGGCGACTCACATTATCGCCACCGTTGTTTTTCAGACCCTTAGTTAGCGTGCTGTTTCTCTCTTCCTTTCCGGAGTACGGACGTGGATATCCCAGCAGGTAGCTGTGCTTCTTCTCCCGGTTGGATCCATAGAGACGACATGCATATCATTTTCTTCTCTTGCTTTTATTTTATCTTTATCTTCCGCTGCATTGGAATCTGTTGAGATGTCATTCTTGTTTTTATTACATTGTCGGCGGGTTGCTGGGGTTTGATACTTGATGTTGTTTCGGCTGTTTGCCGGGTTGATTTATGGCTTGATATGCCGGTTTATTCTTGTTCTTCTATGACATCTCAGTTTAGTAAGGTACACGGATAATGTTTTTGGCATTGATTTACGTATCCCGGGTTTCAGGGGCATTTTGGTAAATTTCTTTTATTTAACTATTTTATCTTGTAAATTCGGGATACGGGCGTTTCAGCTTGGTAGCGGAGCTCCAGGACTCCTCTTGTACGGTGCAGGGTTCGGGGACGAACCTAGCGAAAGCTGGTGGGCCTGTGACACCCCGGGGTCTATGGGGTCGGGAAGTGTACTCTGGTGCCGGAATGAGTATGGATAAGGAGCGACTTCCAGCAGGCTTTAGACGGAGGGGCACATGAATGAGCCGAATCTACACCGGAATAGGAGAGATCCTGAGACTGTGTAGGAATGGCGCTACACAGTTGGGGCGATTTCATAATTATACGGGCATGGGACTGTATAATTAAGAATAGCTCAAATGAAGTGATTTCGAGGTTGTATAGGTATGGGACTGTATAATCGAGAATAGTTTAAACGGTTTGATGGGTACTAACTATATCAACAAGGTGCACCTACCTTTTCGGTGCTCATCTTAGAAAATCCAAAGTTAAACGTGCTTGACTTGGAGCAATTCTAGGATGGGTGACCTCCTGGAAAGTTTTCCCTGGAAACATGCGAGTGAGGACAAAGCATGTTGGAAAGGTCCCGTGTTGGTCTGTAGTGACAGTCGACAACCAGGACGTTACAGTCGGAGAGGACTATACAGACATTGGAGGATATGCTTAGAGCTTGTGTGCTCAATTTCAGTGGTTCTTGGGATGAGACATTACCGTTAGTTGAGTTTGCTTATAACAACGGGTATCACTCCAGTATCGGTATGGCGCCTTATGAGGCTTTGTATGGGCGGAAGTGTCATAGTCCGTTCTGTTGGGATGAGGAAGGTCTGAGACAGGTGGTTGGTCCGGACCTAGTCCAGGAGACTGTTGATCAGATCGAGGTGGTTAAGCAGTGCATCAGAGCTGCTCAGGACCGGCAAAAGAGTTTTGCTGATAAGCATTGTCAGGAGATGGAGTATAGTGTAGGTGACAGAGTTTTCCTCCGTGTTGCTCCCTGGAGAGGAGTTATCTGGTTTGGGAGGAAGGGCAAGTTGAGCCCTCGTTATATTGGTCCATATGAGATCATGGAGCGGATTGGTCCGCTGGCCTACAGATTGGCTTTACCGGAGGAGCTGTCGCGCATACATGATGTATTTCATGTTTCAATGCTGAGGCGATATCGGTCTGATCCTAGTCATGTTGTTTCCCCAACAGAGGTGGAGGTTGCTGAGGATTTGACCTATATGGAGGAGCCGGTAGAGATTTTGGCTCAGGAGGTGCGGCAATTGAGGAGTCATACCATTCCTATGGTTCGTGTTAGATGGAGCCGTCATTCCCCGAATGAGGCTACTTAGGAGGTTGAGTCCCATATGAGAGAGCAGTATCCACATCTGTTCTGACTTTCTTGTCTTGTAAATTTCGAGGATGAAATTTTAATAAGAGGGGTGGAACTGTAACGCCCCGGATTTTCATAATTTAATTTATGGAATGTTTGGAAATTCTATTTCAATTTTACCCTCGATGTATTTCCGGATTTTTGTTTATGAAAACAAATTATTTCCCTTGAAAATGTTAATTTTAAATGGGTATCGTAGGGTGTTCGAGTTTCGTCGGGTTTGAGAGCTTGTTTCGGGGTGAAACGTGGCCTACCGTAGTTTTAGTCTAAACTACGTCGTTTTGGGAGTGTGGGAGGAAAAAAAAAAAGAAAGGTTGACCAAGAAGGGCGGGTTGACCGCGCCCAAGCCAAACGACGTCGTTTTGGCTCGGACGGGTCAAAACACTAAGCCCCCTTTCCCTTCTCTTCCTTTCCTTTTCTTCTTTTCTTCTTTTTCTCTCTTTCGCCGCAGCTCACCCACTCTTTTTTTTTTTTTCTCTCCCACGAAATCCCCTCCCCCGATTTGTGGCTTCAATCAGTTATCCCCGATTCTTTTCCCTCTTTTCATTCTTCGTTACTCTCCACTTAACCACCCTCTCTCTCTCGTCATCAGTAGCATCTCATCTCCTTGACTCCTCCCTCACACAAACACGCCGCCGCTACCTTCAATCGTCGCCGTATCGCCGCTGCATCGAGGAGGGTAGAAGGACAGTGACGGGTGCGAGGACTCGAGCTGAGCTTGAGGTTGCAGCCGTCGCATCGCCGCTGGCTGGACACGGGATCTGTCGAGGCGAGTTCAAGGCGAGTCACCGCCCTCACCAGCAAGTGCCGCCTCCACTGTTCCTCTTTGTTTCTCCTCGGGTTTTCTCATGTTTGGGTTCTAATGCGTGTTGTGTGTTGTGGTTTGTGGCAGGGGGTTTTGTGCTGTGGGTGTTGGATGGCGGTGGATGGTGCAGCGGGTGTTGTTGTGGTCTGCGAGGGTCGGCTGTGGGCCGTGTCGGGTTTTGTTGGTGATCCTTTCCGGGCAGGAAGGTTGCAGGCTCGGGGTTGCTGCGATTCCGAAGAGGTCTAGTGCTGGCAGCGAGTTCCACGGAGGTTTTAAGGCTCGGGTTGGCTGGGGACGGATTCCGGGCAGTTTGAGTTGTTTCCGAGTAAGGATCCGTTCATCAATTCTTCCTCTAACTCGTTTTAAGGATCTGTGAGTGTTTGTGTTGAATCCGAGTAGGTTTGTTGTTTTTCGGTTGTTTCTGGCAGTTTTGGTGAATTCTGGCGAGGTTGACCGGAATCCAGCAAGCTCGGGATTTTTCCGGCGAGGCTTGGGTCTCTATTCGGGCAAACAGTAATTTCACGGCATTAACGGTATTTATTCTCGATTTTTAGTCTCAGATTTATTTGTACATAATGATGGATTTAATCGAGTTAATGTACATTTAATGTAATTGAGACTTAGTGGAAACCGTGTGCGGGGGTGAGAGTGTGTGTAGCCGAAAATTTACCGACATGGATAGAATTTTAGATCGTTTAACTCTTGGGCTCGGGAATGACCTTAGAACGGCATTTAGGAAAACCGGGCCCAGGCCTAACAACCTAACTCTTTAGCACAAGTATGTTATTCTGGACTGTAAGATATGGGCTCAAGGCCCAATAACATAAATGGATAGTCTCAGATTTAAGGAGATGGGCTTTAGGCCCAGGAACTCGTTATGGACATAAGGAATGGGCCTTAGGCTCAGGAATAGTTTATGGACTTAGTTGGGCTTAAGCCCAGAGCACTTTAGATCCCAATCTCTTTGGAGTTACCCTGTTGGGCTTAGACCCTGAAATCATATATCCGGATAGTTAGGGTCGGGTTTTTACTCAGTTGAGCATATAAGTATCATGCATGCACGGTTTGTTATAATTGTTTTGTAATTATTGTGTGTGCCGGTATTCAGGCACGGGTAACACCTCGGGAGTTGGAGGATCTGTTTTGGGAAAAGTTCTACAGGATAATCGTCATTGAGGTGACTTTATAAGTCTTTTTATGTTCGTTTGCATGTGCTTGTTGGTTTGGTTTGTCTGAGTTACATGCCTTGTTTGCTAACATGCCATGATCTGTATTGTGTGCCTGTGTTTTGCTATTTGTTGGTCGAGCATGATTTGTTTAACTGTTATGAGATATAACATGTGATATGATTTTGGGTGATCTGTGTAATGTGTTGTGGGTTGGAAACCCGGATGTTGATTTAATGAATAATTCACACAACTCTGATAAATCATAACTTTTGGCACACATGAACTCTTAAGTATGAATAAGAATAATATAGAATAAAAGATATACTACTGTGGGCTGATGACCGGAAGGTTCGAGCGGGAGGTGATACCCCTCGGGATTGCTTGCGGGATAGCATGGTATATGCGATTTAGCATATGGGTCTGTGATGACCGGTTCTACCTCCCTCATTCTACCTCCCCCTTTTTACCTCCCTCTTTCTCTCTGTCTCTCTCTCTCTCTCTCTCTCTCTGTGATTGTATTTTGGCTATATGCCTGGTTATATTGGGCTTACGCCCTGGTTGTCTCATGAGACAGGACCGAGCTCGACGCACACAGTAGGGGGTGCTGAATAATAAATATAATAATAAAATTAACACACAAACAGATGTAAAACATAAACTATCTGCTTATATGTTGTTGGCATGTTGGTACTGGTTATTGTGTGTTTGCTTACTAGTGCTTGTTTCTCTATACTCCTTTCGAGCTTGCTTTGCACACCTACACAACTAGATTTATACTGCTCACTGAGTAGGCGACTCAAATTATTGCCACAGTTGTTTTTCAGGCCCTTAGTTAGCGTGCTGTTTCTCTCTTCCTTTCCGAAGTACGGACGTGGATATCCCAGTAGGTAGCTGTGCTTCTTCTCCCGGTTGGATCCATAGAGACGACATGCATATCATTTTCTTCTCTTGTTTTTATTTTATCTTTATCTTCCGCTGTATTGGAATCTATTGAGATTTCATTCTTGTTTTTATTACATTGTCAGTGGGTTGCTGGGGTTTGATACTTGATGTTGTTTCGGCTGTTTGCCGGGTTGATTTATGACTTGATAAGCCGATTTATTCTTGTTCTTCTATGACATCTCAGTTTAGTAAGGTACACGGATAATGTTTTTGGCATTGATTTACATATCCCGGGTTTCAGGGGCATTTTGGAAAATTTCTTTTTTTAAACTATTTTATTTTGTAAATTCGGGATACGAGTGTTTCAAACAACTCCAACAATTTTGCTAACCAACAAAATGCAGAAACAACACTCAACACGCTTCCCAATCACAAACTCGGCATCAACACAAATTGGAAAGTGGTTGGAGATTGGGTTCTTACCGGAAAGAGCCCAAAACCGTCGACTCCGTCCAGACCCGTCACAGGAGCTCACTGTCGAAAAACAACACTAACACACCAACAAGCAACACGCCCAACACAACCTGGAAAACACCAACACAGCACCCGAACAACAAACCACCACCTGCACTATCGGCAAGGAAACCCACACGACCCGCCAGCAACCCGAAACAACACAAACAAGTACCCGATTAGCTAATCGGTACCCAAGCCAACGAACAAGAAGCAAAAAGTAAGAGCGTGGCTTACAAGTAAGTGACAGCGGCGGAAACTCCTCGACCAAGGCGGCGTGCCCGATCCGACACTCAAGCCCCTCACCTCGAGCTCTCCTCTGAAGGCGGCGGCGCGACGAGAAACCCAAGGGAAGAGCAGCGGGGTACGGTTGCTCCAAAGACGTGGCGGCGATGTCTCATCGGTGGAAGTAGGAAAGCAAAGGAACACGTCGGTAGTGGCTCGAGGAGAGAGGAGAAAGGAGTTATGGCAGTGGTGTGTGTTTGTAGAGAGAAAGAGAAAGAGAGAAAAGGGTAGCGGCGCACGGGAGAAGAAAAGAAAAAGAAAAGAGAGAAGAGAGGAAGAAAAGAAGAGAGGGTTAGGGTTGTCCGGCCCGAGCTCAAAACGACGCCGTTTTGAGCTTGGGCGCGGTCAACCCGCCCTAAGTCAACCTTCCTTTGTTTTTTTTTCGTTTAAGCTCAAAACGACGTAGTTTCACTAAAACTACTTAAAAGCGTAACTTCCAACTCCGAAACCCGATTTAACTCCAACGAAGGCTCGATTAAAGAAGGAACCCGACATAAAACTCAATAATTCGAGGTAATTAAATACCCATAGGTCCAAAACTCCGAAGAACTCACGAGGGTAAAATTGGAATTAAAAATTCCAAAAATTCCATAAATAAAATTATGAAAAATCGGGGCGTTACATATTATGTGATACTGGTAAGATCAGTTAACTTCTTTGAATCTATATTAACTTCATGTTTTGAGTTTCATACTGGCAAGTGTGCCTTATGAATTGTCTATAGCCGAGTATACCTAGAGAGTACATCAGTTGTTAGTTGACATTTTAAAACAAAGATCAGATGATGAGAGATTATGATTGATTATCCCAGAAGAGTTGTGAGGTTGAGTGCCTACTCGGAATAGTGTTTTATAAGTTTGTTGATCAGGATTATTGTTAGTGGAAGGGAAAAAAATAAAAATAATAAATTACGGTAACATCACTTAGACACTTAGATGTCACGTGAAAGGTAGAAGTACGATTGGGTGGTAGCCGCTTGTGTACTATGATTTGTTGAGGGGCCTGGGGTCCTCTTTGCCGTTGAGCTAAGGGTCTCACGGTTTTTTTTAATGAGTTTATTTGATTTGATTTAACGGGGAGACCCTGAGGTTAGCTAACCTGGCTACCAAGTACGACCAATACTTATCACGTGACAGGGACCTTAATAATAAAATTGAAAAGTTTGTCGTCAGTTGTTAGTAAGAATAAGTGGACTGTATAGTAGTGAGCTGTCGGTCTAAGAGTTTTAGTCGGATAAGTGTCTGGATTCAATGATATGTTATACTTGCTATGCTTTGTTGTTTTTGTTGCTGGTTCAATGTTATTGCGGCTGCTCCTATATTGTGGTTTATTTGTTTATGGTGAGACAGTGGTTAGTCTCACCCCTCACATAGTTTATGCAGGTTAGTTGATCATAGACTAGGAGTGCATTCCGGCGGCTGTGGCATACCTCAGATAGGACTGGGATCCACTAGCTTGTATTAAGTTTCGCATAAGCCGTCACTGAATATGTAGAAAATGCTTCCGTTGTGCTGATAATGATGTCCCCGTATCGGGTGACGGAAATGTGATTTTATGCCTGTTTGACGATGTTACTTTTGTGAATTTACACTTTCATTATATGTTGGCCACGTGGTGGCACTGCTACTCTTGTATGTTTGGTAAATGGAAGTTGGGATGTTTCATAGGCAAATGACAAGAAAAAGGAACTTAGCAAATCATATGAAATGCTTGGTACAGGGTATGAATTTTATAATAAGCCAAACTGTTGCCAAAATAAAAATTATTACATCAAACAAATAAATATTTCTTCTCCAGAATCTACATCAAGAAAGCAAAAACCAAACCCATTGAACCTATAAGAATTGGTATTATAATGGGCTAGAAAAATTCCGCAAATCCAGGATTTTCGAGTAGAGGAGCTAAGTTTATATACGAAATTTTTTTTGGATGCTAATCGACTATATATATATGAAAAATTAAATTTATTTTTTAAAATGTAATAAAATATAATTTTAAAATTTGATTAAAAAAATTATGACATAAAATGAAAGAATTAGAATTAAAAAAATTATATTTTAAATCATATTTGTAAAGGTTAATCATTAATTTTTAACCATGAATTTTTAATTGATATTGCACAAACGTATGAAATAACTGAATCGAAGCACAAAAACTTTATATCAGTAAAATATTTTTTAAAATTAAATTTAAAGTTATTAAAGTTGTAACAGCCCGGGTAAAAATTTGGTATTTTTACCGGGGCTGTAAAAGTCGTTATACAGTGATTTACCGGAAGAATTAATCTTGGATAATTAATTCAAGGTAAATCGGGCATTGTTTTCCGTAACCGATGTTTTTCCCGCGCTCGTGATTTTTCCGTGGACTTTTCGGATCTAAGTTGGTATTTTTCGGGTCCCGGAATCCTCAGAAAAATCACACCAGAAAATAACTAAGGGGGTATGCAGTTATTTTCTGGTTCGGTCTGGACACGACCCTACATTATTGAGCCGCCTCAATAATGCAAGGCGACGCCACCTTTGCTGCTGTGCACATCAGTATAAAAGAAGAAGAAATCACAGGAAGAGGGGAGGAAGAAGAGAAAAAGAGAAAAGAAAGAAGAAAAAAAAAAGAGAGAAAGAAAAGAAAAGGAGAGAAAAAAAAAGAGAAAAAAAAAAGGTGAAAAAAAAGAAGAACCAGAAAATTAAAGAGGGAAAATCAGGAAAGAAAAAGAAAGGAAAAAAAAAAACGAATCAGAAATCAGAAAAAGAAAAAAAAAAGAAAAAAAGAAATTACTGAAAAATCAGGAAAAAAAGAAAAAAAAAGGGGAAGAAGAAGCACAGTTGCCACCCGCCACCTTCACTGTTCATGCATAGACGATCCGCGCCGCTTCTCGACTCACCATCGCCACCACACGGTTCGTCGTGCCGTCGCCTTCTCAACGCCGCCTTCTCAGTATGTATATTTATAAATATGTATTTATTTTCTGAAATTAGTTTTTTTTATGATTATATATTTTCTGGAAAATACTATATAGCATATGATTATTTTATATATTTTTGTTAAATAATAGTATTTGGTAATTATATTTTGGCAAGTAATATATTTTATGGAAATAATTTTGGGAAAATACATATATATGATATAACTTCCAGAAAAATTATGTTGTTTATTATTTTGGAAAAAATATATTATCTTATGAAATATTTTGATTTAATAGCTTTGGAAATATATTTTTGTAACCTTATATATACACGAAATATTTTCGGAAAAAGGTTTAATTATGATAAAAGGATAATTTCATGATAATATATATAAAATCGAGATGTTTTACCGACGAGTTTAATTTACAATTTATGGCATCATAGCATACCGATTATGTGCATTTATGTGAGCATGTTGTGTAACAGCCCAGGTAAAAATTCATATTTTTACCGGACTGTAAAACGCTTTGTACAGTAATTTACCATGTAAAATAATCTTGGAAAATTGTTTTAAGGTAAATTATACGTCGGAATCCGAAACCGAGCTTTGTTCCGCACTTGGGATTTTCTTACGGATTTTATGGATCGGTTTGAGTTTTTACCGAGTCCGGACAGTACACGATACAACCACACAGTATTGCACCGTACCATGCATGCCATACATGCCATGCATGACATGCACAACATCTTCCTGCTCCCGCGTGACTCGTCTCCTGCCGTCGTGAAGTTCCCTGCAAACCCGTGAAGATTGCTCGTGAAACCATCCCTGTGAGCTCGTGAACCACCTGTGCTTGTCATTGCCTGCACTTCACCATCTATAAAAACCCATCACCTCACCACACTCAACTCACTTCTCCTCCTCCTTCCCGCCTTAAAAAAAAACGAGACCACCTTCCACCACAAACCGCCACCACACGAGACCACCAAGCCGACCACAACGCACTACCATCACCTCCTCACACCGCCTGCCACACCACTGCCGTTGCACCGCTTGCCAGTCGCCGTCAGTTCGCTTTCCCGCCACTTGCACCGCCGGCTCTTCCTTCTTTCTTTTTCCTTCGCGTTGACGCCCACTGCCGCTGCCCTCCACCTGCTGCCGCCAGCCTCCACAGCTGCGCCTTGCCGCGCGCCGCTCGTCCCCCGCCCGTCCAGCGCCTCGCCGTCGCTCGTCCCTGCGTCGCCCGCGTTCTTCTGCAGGTGAGTTCAAGGTTGAAGACGCGACCCGTTTCAGTGGCCGGGTCGCGGGTCGGGTCGGGTTGACCTGTCGGGTCCTAGGCCTGGCACTATTCACGGGCCTGCACTGTACACAGGTCGACTGTTCACAGGCCCAGCACTGTGCATGGACCGAGCACTGTTCACCTGGCCCGTTACTGTTCACGTGTCGTACTGTTCACGGTTACTGTTCACGGCCCAACCAAAAAAAATTCTGGAAAAAAAAATGGAATTAGGAAATAAAATATGTTTTTAAAGAAATAATTAATTGACATATTGTTTTAGGAGTGCTAGTAATTAATTTTTTAGAAATATATTATATTCAAGGAAACGTTTTCTTTAAAGGGAGGATTATTAAGTATTTAATAACCGGATGTAAATACGGTAAAATGAGACCGGACTATGATATTAAATAGTGAAATAGAGTAAGAACCGGGACGAATGACTTAGTAGAATTAGTATTACAGTACGTCATATCATAAGCATTATTTGTGCATTTTATGTGAATATGTGTTATTTGCTGAATAGGAGTTGATAACGAGTACGAGCACGTAGAACCGGAGCCAATCGACGAATTTCCTGTGGAATTTATCGGCCAAGGTGAGGATAAGTAATTATTTATATACTGTCGTAGTACCAAGTTGCTGTCGTGTTATATGCTCGGATAATTCTTTGTTGCTGTGAATAATTATTGTGAGATGATTTTGATTGGAATTTGTGGCCGTTGAAGTTGAGTTGATGCTACTGTTGTTGTTATTGATAATGTTAGAAATGCTGGTATTAGTTGAATATTACTGTTGCTGTTGTTGACTGTGAAATTGTGGGAATATGGTATCGAGGGTACCAAGCCATGTGGTTTATATTATCCAGACGAGCGGAGAGGCTGTGAGCCTGCTCGGGATAATGAGAAAGTGGAGGATAATAGGAATTGAGTAACTA
>JAKUCV010004314.1:0-10308 GCA_028386065.3 Turnera subulata
GTATATAGATACTTGGGTCTCCCAAGTCCACTTCTTAGCATGCAAGTCGCACGTGGAATTTACTAAATGTATAATAGACTTTATAAAGCTAGAATCAACCAGTTCTGATTATAAATGAGTATCTAATTTTTTCCCTTTATTTAGCATACCTCTTTTTCGTTGAATATGGAAAAACAACACTTAATTTTTTTTTATAAATCTTTTCTTAAATTTACATTTTTAATAGTAATAGATGCATATTATAGTGATAATAATATGCCATGGTTTAGTTTGTGAAATTTATGCTCTCGTTTTACACAAAAATAGGGAATAGAAACGATCCTACACAGTGATCTAGGTATTTTGCTAATAAGCCCCTAACAAAACCTGAACTACTCCTCTCCTCTCATACATCAATTTTATTAGCAAAGAAATGTCTTGTTTTACTATTTTAGCATAATACTTTACATTTTATGTTTTTGTCTGCAAACCTTTATCTAATTGGACATAATTTTTTTAAATTCTACCGTCATCCATTTTTTCGAGTATTGTTAATAACTTCTGAATTTATAACATATTTTTTGGTTTGAAAAAAAATATAAGATATGGAGTTCTCATTTAACTTATCCAATAAAGACTGTGTACATTTGGAATGGTTGGTTTTGAAAAACTTGACTCTTGGATAAGTTAAATGAGAACTCCATATCTTATATTTTTTTGGTTTGAAAAAAAATATAAGATATGGAGTTCTCATTTAACTTATCCAATAAAGACTGTGTACATTTGGAATGGTTGGTTTTGAAAAACTTGACTCTTAATAGTGATCTCACATTGTCTTACGAGATTGGCTAGTGGGAAGTAGTTATATGGTATATTTATCAGTTAGTTCCGATTGTATTCACTATTAGTAGCATGGTTACATATGATAAAATAAGTAGTGAGAAGGCAGATATGAAAAAGATGATAGTAGACTGAAAAGTTGTATTTTTCATCTTGATGCCATGGCTTTGAATCTTACTTCCCTTCTTACTTATTAAAAAATTTCTGGATTTGCATCAAAATGGGAGAATAATACATCCTTCTTCCTACGAAAAATTTCTTGGATCAATAAGAAATAATTAATCTAGGCAAGTAGGTGGTACTTGCAATATTTTTAGAGTAAAGATAAGTGCACAGTCAATGAAAATCTGTTGGTGTTCAAGGAATAAATTTTCTTAATTCTTGTTCCATTTCTCTTCTTTGTGCTCTGTTAACTTAGCATCTACTTGGAAACTAAACTTGGTGCATATTGATCTGCCCAACCAATGCTCCATCTTCAGATCTAGTGGACAAGTAGGGGCTAGGCCTTCTCGGCCTGGTAGTAACTTATTTTTCCTGATTTGTACTAATTTGTATAGTTTTGCCCCCAAGAATTTCTTTCAATATAAACTTGGCATCTTAATAGAAATTCCTGGATCCAACAAAAGTGCGTATGTAAAATTATTGTATATATAAAAACAATATGGCATTATTATCTTGTTTTCACATTATATTATGTTGGATGCTCTCCCTTTGTCAAGACATTATTGGCAGCAATCAGTGGCAGACCCAAAAGATACTCTTAATTACTATTAAGACAAAGCATCATTTCACACAAAGATATATACTCAAAATCACTAATATGAGAAATTTTTAGGCTTTGGAAAATTACTAGGTAGGAGTATTTGGCATTAAAAGGCTGAAAGCGGGATGGCTGTTGAATATTAAGAGCCAATAATTGTTCTACATTGAAAAAACAAGACAGGACAAATATACCTAACGTTTTAAGGTTAACATTGAATGCCTTAGTCTTTAAATATAAAATTTCATTTAGTCTTTCCTCGATTTATAGGGTACCTCGGTCCTGACACCGACACATAGAATACAAATCCATAACGCTTGATTTTATGATTTTTTTTTTTGATAGAACACGCATAAACACGCTAAACAATAGTTAGTTACAACACAGCATCAGTTATCAAAACGATACTAAGAAGTAAATCCGGTAAGAGCTAGAGAACAAAGACTTGTATAGGAGGATAATCTCCAATCTGAAACTAATGACTGGTACCAGTTTGTGAAGCCCAACCAAACCCTGAGTTTAAGGAGGACAATCTCCAATCTGAAACTAGTGACTCGGTCAGTACCAGCATGGTTCAGTGTTCTTTGTCCCATCCGACGGCGGCGTTGGTCAAGAACGGGATCAACTTACCGGAGAGTAGGGTGGCGGAGAATAGGGTGGTGGCGACCTCTTCAGATTCTTTTGGGTGAATCCCAAGCTAGTGTGGAGGTGAGAAAGACAATGGAATTGGGAAGGTGCTCGGGTTAGAGGGGGTTGATTCTTCTGAGGCCTTGGCGTAAGAGATAACCAACCTAGTGGAAAAGTGTTGGGATTTGGGCTGCAATTGGACTTGGCCCAAAATAGACTTTGGCTTGAAGAAAAAGTAGCACAATTAATTTTGCTTGGAGTGCTCTCCAAGTAGTAGCTCTTTAGCTATTATAAATAGGAGGTTTTGGATTAGTTTTTTGTAGAGCTGCAAAGTAGCTGTGGGTGAGCGGCTAGAGTAGAAAAAGTGTAGAGAAAAGTCTTAGGACTTGAGAGGAGTATTTTTTTGGGGAGAATTGATGTACTAATATTTTTATATTAGTGAAGAGAAGAAGTTCGTGGACGTAGGCAAGATTAAGGCCGAACCACGTTAAATCTTTGTGTCTTGTTTTATTTTTCGCGAATCTTTTGCAGTTTTCCCCAACAACTGGTAGCGGAGCACAGGTTCGTGATGGCGGTTTCAGGCACAAAATTTGAGGTGGAGCAATTGATGGCAAGAATGATTTCAGTCTCTGGCAAAGCAACATCAAAGATTTGTTGGTGCAGCAGGGGTTGATGAAGACGCTCTTTGGCAAGGAGAAGAAGCCAAAGGACATGAAGGATGAAGATTGGGAGGAGCTCGAGCAGCGAGCTGTCAGTACGATCAGATTAACTCTTGCACCAGAAGTGAAGTATAGTGTGATGGACGAGACAAGTCCGGTGGAGCTGATGAAGAAATTAAAAGATATCTACATGTCGAAGTCACCCACAAATCGGTTGTTTATGAAGAAGGAACTATACCAGTTGAAGATGCACGAAGGTACGCATGTAGTTGATCGCATCAATAGATTTAATAAGTTGATTAAGGAGTTGGGTAGTATTCATGTGAAGTATGAAGAAGAGGATAAGGCCTTGATGTTGTTGATGTCTTTTCCGCATTCGTATGACAATTTGAGGAATTCATTGTGTATTGGGAAACAGACTCTTTCAGTTGCAGATGTGACAGCAGTGCTAATGGAGAATTTCAAGTTGAATCAGTCTAGTAGCAGTAAGGGTGAAGAAGTAGCCGTAGCAGAGGTTAACCGTGGCAAGGGCCCGTCACGGTCTAACAAGTTTCGTAGAAATTCTAGATCTGGTTCAAGAGGAAGAGTTGATTATAGAGATAAGAAGTGTTACTACTGTCACGCGAAGGGCCATATCCAATTTTATTGTGAGGAGATGAAGAAGGATATGGAAGAATTGAAGAAAAATCGCAAGAAGTCTGGTGAGACTGCGATTGTTGAAGATGATTCGGATGGTGATGCCTTCCTGGTACAGAAGGAAACAGTGAGCAAAAAGTTGAAGATTCGTGGATTTTAGACTCTGCCTGTTCATTTCATATTTGTACAAATAAGGAGTTGTTTAGCAGTTACAAGCCTTGCAGTAACGGAGAAGCAATGGTATTGGCATATAATCATGAATTAAAAATTCATGGTATTGGTAGTGTGAAGATCAAGATGCATGATGGATTCGTGAAGACTTTTGGAGAAGTAAGACACGTGCCGGAGCTTGGAAGAAATTTGATCTCCCTAGGTAGACTTGATTCGAGAGGATGTGGCTTTTCTTCTCGAGGTGGAGCTTTGAAGGTTACCAAAGGCGCCTTGGTAATTATGAAAGGGAAATTGATGGAGAAGAACCTTTACAGGTTAATTGGAAGTGCAGTGAAGAGCAGTATGAAGGTTGAGGCTTGTGTAGAGTCAGGCAGAAAGCAGAACATTATTGCATCCAACAAGAGGAAGGTTGGTTTTGCAATGATGGCTAGTAGCAAAGAAGATAGCTGCATACCAGCATGTAGAACACTGAAGCATATTTGGATGAAGAAAGGTGAAACTGTGAAGATCACCAAGCCCAATTCAGCCCAAGGTGGAGATTGTTGGGATTTGGGCTGCAATTGGACTTGGCCCAAAATAGACTTTGGCTTGAAGAAAAAGTAGCACAATTAATTTTACTTAGAGTGCTCTCCAAGTAGTAGCTCTTAAGCTATTATAAATAGGAGGTTTTGGGTTAGTTTTTTGTAGAGCTGCAAAGTAGCTGTGGGTGTGCGGCTAGAGTAGAAAAAGTGTAGGGAAAAGTCTTAGGACTTGAGAGGAGTATTTTTCTGAGGAGAATTGATGTACTAATATTTTTATATTAGTGAAGAGAAGAAGTTCGTGGACGTAGGCAAGATTAAGGCCGAACCACGTTAAATCTTTGTGTCTTGTTTTATTTTTCGCGAATCTTTTGCAGTTTTCCCCAACAAAAAGGAAGCGGCGGAGTGGGCTAATGCCCAATCTGTGTTCCAAGGTTAGTTTGTCATCTCTTGTCTCTGGTGCGTGTTGCATTCTTCATTATGTTCTGTCTTATATCGTTGAATGTGAGGGGTTTGGGTTCCCAATCTAAACAAGAAACGGTGCGGGAGCTGATTTATAATGAAGCAACAAGAATGGTCTTCTAAATGCTCTGGATGGTCTCGAAGGGAGTATACAAGAGTTTGGGATCGTGGCATTTTTGACTTTGTTGATGTTGGGGCGGTCGGTAGTTCTGGTGGATTAGTTTTGATGTGGGATGAGTCCTACTTTTCGTGTTTGTCTAAGGAAAAGGGTAGGAGCTGGATTCTGGTTGAAGGAGTTGTTAGGAGCAGGCACCAAATCACTGTGTGCGGTGTATACGGACCATCTGATTTGGATGATAGGATCAGTCTTTGGGAAGAATTGTTTGGAATTTTGCAAAGGTCTCCTAATCCTTGTCTTGTAATAGGAGATTTCAATGAAACTCTCCTTCCTGAGGATCGTCTTAGTGGTAGACTGTGTGTAAGGGGGGCTGGAGTTTTGGCCGACTTTGTGTCTTCTCTTGAGCTATGTGAAGTTGAATTGAGTGGAAGGAAATTTACATGGGGTAACTCTCTTGCGGCAAGTAGGATCAATAGGGGTTTTTTTAACCCTATTTGGTTCAATCTTTTTTCCCTCGATATATCTGAAGGCAGGTAGAGAACATGGGTCGGATCATTGCTCAATAATTTTGGCCTAGAGAGCTTTTAATTGGGGCCCAAAACCTTTCAGGTTTCTTAACTGCTGGTTGAGTAGTAAGGATTTTGATAAGTCCTTTAGTAGAATGTGGGCTGGTGCGGGGGATAAATTTCAAGGGAAATTCAGATTAATGAAAAAATTGGGTTTCGTGAAGCAAGCATTAAGGGAGTGGAATACTCAGGTTTTCAGCAATATTGACTCTTCTCTTAAAGAATTGCAGAACCAAATCGAGTCCTTAGACTTGATCACAGAAGAGAGACAGTTGAGTGCGAGGGAAAAGATCATGCTAAGCTCCTTGCGAAGCGTTCTCTTTATTAAACAGAGACAAAAAGAGTGCTTTTGGAGACAGAAATCGAGAGTCACCTGGCTGAGATTGGGTGATAAAAACACAAAGATTTTTCACACAATGGCATGTAATAGGGGAAGGAGGAATACCATCCGTAATATCTACGTTGATGGAACTCTTATTGAGGAGCCAGAAGCTATGAAGAAAGCTGCAAGAGACTATTTTGCTGGATTTTTCAAATCTCCTTATGTGTCGAAATACAGAACTGAAGCCCTCCACTTTCGGCAAATTGATGTCAATGAGAGGGATGAGTTGGAGAGACCTTTTCACAAAGATGAGATTAGAAGGGCTGTATGGGATTGTGATGGGGATAAGAGGGCTCTGCAGTTCTTTGGAAGATTAATTTTAAGAAAGCCTACGATTCTGTTGATTGGACTTTTCTTTTGGAAACCATGGAGCTAATGGGTTTTGGTATTAAATGGAGGGGATGGATTTGGAGTTGTTCGAAGGACTCTTCTTTGAATGTGTTAGTTAATGGATCTACATCTAGAGAGTTTAACATTTTCAGGGGATTGAAGCAAGGTGATCCCTTATCACCTTTTCTTTTCAATTTGGTGGTGGAGGGTCTCACGGCGGTGGTTAATAAAGCCATTCTCAATGGCGTGGTGAAAGAACTGTGTTTATCCTAACCTCTACCTACAATCCTCCAATTTGTGGATGATACTCTGTTTATCATCCCTGATGATTTGGATTCAATCTTCAATCTAAAGAGGTGCTTGCGATGTTTCGAATCAACGTCAGGATTGCAAATCAATTTTCACAAAAGCATTGTTATTGGGGTGAACTTATCAGAAGAGCGTGTGCAGGAGATTGCAAGGAAGGTATAGAGCAGATTTGAAAAGCTTCCAGTATCATATTTGGGCCTTCCAATTGGTGCTAACATGAGGAAAGTGAAATCTTGGGATCCAGTAATTAATCGGATCAAGAACCGGTTAGCTTCTTGAAAAGGGAAGTTCCTATCCCTTGGGGGTAGAGTTATCTTGATTAAGGCGGTTTTATCTAACATGCCAATTTACTATTTATCTATGTATAAAATTCCTGCGGGGGCTGCTAAAAAGATTGTGAAAATCCAAAGGAACTTTCTGTGGGGTGGCTGCGGGGATCGCAGAAGGATGTGTTTAGTGGCATGTGATAGAATAGCCAGACCAAAGGACCTCGGTGGAATGGGAATTGAAGAACTCCATGCTAAAAATCGATCCTTGCTTTTCAAGTGGATATGGCGATATGTCGATCTTGATCAATCTGGGGACTCAGTACCTGCTTGGGCAGAGATCATTACCAATAATTATCGATGTGAATCACAGGACTCATGGCCTTCCTTTCAATCAAATAAAATTTCAGCTGTGTGGCGTGACATGATAAGATCTGGGGACGATTTTGCGGGTGCTAGAGGCCTGAACAGTATGGTTAGTTTAGTTGTGGGTGATGGAAGGCGAGGTAAATTTTGGCATGACTGTTGGCTTGGTGGCGAGATTTTAAAATTGTCTCATCCCCGACTTTTTTCTCTTGCTTCTCACCCAAATCTGGTCGTGGAAGAGGCTGTAGGCTTATTTGGTAACAGATGGGTAGTCAATATCCAATGGAGAAGGGTTTTGTACCCTTGGGAGCAGGTGGAGGTGGACTCAATTAATGTTAAGTTGCTTGTTTTCCGGCTTAATCCAAATGCAACCGACTCTTGGCACTGGCTTCGATGTTCAGATGGGCAATATTCATCCAAAGATGGTTACAAAATGCTGATGTCCAATAACCAACCATACACCTTGATTCCAAAGGTTTGGCTTGGATTGGCTCCTCCAAAGGTTGAATGTTTTCTATGGTTGGCTTTTCAGCAGGGGCTTGGTACCAAATCTGCTTTGCTAGATCGAGGTATTATTAATAATGATCAGGCCATATGTTCTTTGTGTTTGAATGAAATTGAAGATAGAGATCATTCTTTTTTACACTGTCGTGATGTGTGGAAATTCTGGGCAAGAATCTGCTGGTGGTGGGGAATAAGATGGTGTATTCCAAGGCGTCTTGAGGATTTGTTCTATCAGTGGTCGGAGTTAGCAGGAAGAAGCTCAGCCAAATCCTCTTGGATGATAATATTTCTAGCGTGTGCTTGGAGCATCTGGCTGAATAGACATTCCAAAATCTTTGAAGGTAAGGATATCGATTGGGAGAGATCTTTTGACATTGTTCTTATCAGATCGGTGGCATGGATAAAGGTCAAACAACCTTCTTTTCCCTACACTCTCCGAAATTTGCTGGTTTCTGCAGAAGGTATTAAGGATTGGGGTGGGGTTAAATTTGTAATGGACAAGATGTAATTTCTCTTCTGCTATCGGTTCTATTTTGCACTTATGTATTCGGATTTAGCTGTTGTCATGCTTTGATGACAACCTAAATCTATGAATTATTCTAATTAATATATCATCGTTTTAATTAAAAAAAAAAAGAAGAAGACTTGTATAGGAAAAATTCCCAAACAAAATAAGGCACACCTCCTAATAATGTATTCTATTTTCCATTTCCAGATGGGAGAATGGGAGAATGGACCAATGCAAAGATTCACTTAATAATGTGAAGCTTTGCAGGATTAAACAACTTGATCTCATTAATTATAAGGCTGCAGGATTCAGTATATCAGTCATCTATGGTTATGGAGCTTTAGGCTTTAGCATTTCTTTTTTAATCTCCTTTTCGACATCTAAATTTATATAATTTGAATCTGTAGAATTTATCAAATTAAAATTGTCATCCAAAATAACTCCATCAAAAATGTAGTGTATGTCAAACACTGAACCTTTGCAGTTTTCACGATAGACTTTTCTTTGACTGTATCTGCAAAATCGAAGTTTTGCAGCTTTACTCTTGTCTTTTGTTGGAACACCTATAATTTAACTGAATCATTGATTTGAATAGTTATCATAAAAAAAAAAATCGTAAGTAGATATATACTATTCTAATAAATTTACTTATGATCTCTCTTTAGTTGAGTATTTGGCTTGGCATATTAATTAAAGTGATCATTTGATGATATTATACAGCCAATAAAAAAGAATTAAGAAGTTTGACCAACAAAGTAAATTGTGTCACTTGTCATTTGTCCATTCCTACATATGACTCTCCCACAATATTAATTATTTTAACTAGCTCGAAAGATTTCTACACCTATTTTAGAGAAATCTAAATGGTGGCTAATTTGTTAGTCACCATACACAATGATTCTGCTCTGCACTGCGTGAGTTCCATCATACCAAGCTAGAGACAAATCTGCCAATGCGTTTCAAGCAACAACAGTCAAAATCAACGACTTCTTCTCATTAATGACCTGAAATGGAGTAGATCAGGCTTAGTATTAATGTATAAGTAGAGTCAGGGCTTCCAACATTAAAAAAATTAGGGGGCCGAATCTTGTATAAATTAATAGGGACTTAATTATATCATATGGAAAAACCTTTTAGAAATGTAAGGGAAGAAACAAAGGAGGGACTCCAACCTGGATTGGTAAAGAAGTATAACAGTAAACTTACCACCAAGCTACATGTTATGAAAAATTATTACCATATATAGATAAAATAGGATTCTAGGGCGAGCCTGGCCCTCCCTTGCTCCCCCCTATCCGCCCCTGCCTTCTGGAAGTGATGCTGCCACAATAGGGTAATTGAGATCCTTAGGCCATTTTTATGAACTATTCTTGGAGCAAGTGGTGTTATTATTTCCTGCTAAAAGTACTACTGACTGCTTATGGTATCCCATGTGTTGCACAACATTGCCATGTAGTCATCTCTAGAGATTTCATATACCAGCCTGGATAGCCTGAATTGGATCCATATGCCCGGCACCATACCCAAATATGCCTGATGTATTGTTCAGAAATTTCATTGGCCAGGCTATATGACAGGAGATAGAGAATTGGTAAATAATTTGGTAGGTAGAATAGTAAGAGTGAGAACATGCAGCAGGAATTGCCTATGGTCATAATTTGATTGCTGAAGGAAAGCAGTCAGGGCCGGTGAAAATTTTTAACAGAGATAGCAGCAGCTCTGACATGGGGGCTTGCCATGGACGTTCCAGTCATAAAACTAAACTTGACCGACCTCTTATCCAGCGGGTCTTGAGTGGGTGGATTTAGTGGGTGAATATGCTGCCAGGATTTCCACACTTAGTGCACTTATATCTGGCTGCAATATTATTTTTTCAGAGGTCTGAGTTATTCAGTCATTCTAAGATAATATGACTTGTTTAAGCAATAATTTAAGTACTTCAAAGAATTATGTATGAGTGATCGCATATCATAAATGAGCATACCATAATAATGTCTGGAACAATAGGATTAGGCCCTCTTGAGGAAGACAAAACAATCTGAAATGCATCAACATTAGTAACAGCTTCACTTCTCAATATGCTGACTTGAGGCGAACTGCAAATGAAGGACACATAAATTATACTGTCAAGAAATATTCCTTAAAAGTTAACAACAAAGATTCTTGTTTGTGGCTTTGTGGAAGAAACATAGGAAGTGACCATATCGTACCAGCCAAAACTGATGATGAGGACAAGGAAATAACATCAGAATTATCAGGATTAATGCATGAAAATGTCCCTAAACTTTATTATTTTCATCATTCTTG
>JAKUCV010004314.1:10689-20972 GCA_028386065.3 Turnera subulata
TAAATTGGACTTCTCTTTTAGGAACAGGAGGCTCAGGGGAGGGGGTTACGGTTTTGGATTGAGGGAGAGAAGAAAAGAGAAGAGGGAGGAAGAGGATTTGGTTTTGATTGAGGGTTTTGGTTAAACCCATTATAATCTTCTCCGTTTTCTACCTAGGTTTTAAGTAAAGGAGCGATATTGGGTCCTGATTTTTGCTGCTTTGGTTGAGGGAGGGAAGAGAAGCGAGGAGATGCAGAAGATGATGATGATGACGATTTGGGGTTTGGTAGAGAAGGGAAAAGAAGAGATGCAGAAGAAGAAGAGGTGGGTATTGCGGGAGAGAGGGGTAGGGTTTGTTGTCGTTGTTGTGTCAAAATTCTGTCTAGGATATACAATTTTTTATTTGTAAAATCTTTTTTAATTCTATTTTTTTAATTTTTCTTTTAGAAAAATCTTAAATGGTATTGTGCTCAATTAAGAAAATAATTTTTTACTAAACATGATGTGGGCCCCACTCTTAAAAACCGGTTGCAGCAGGTAAATGGACAACTTCACTCAGTTCGACACAAGTTAAGGGATATAAATCATCCAATAATTTGTTTAGGGGCAAGAGTGATGAAAACAATAAACTTTAGGGACATTTTCATGCATTAACCCGAATTATCAGCTTCTGGAATTTTTTCGGTTATGGCTGCAAGGACACCCGCTGCATTTGTGTGACAGCCCGGGTAAAAATTTGGATTTTTACCGGGACTGTAAAAGTCTTTTTACCGTGATTTACCGAATGAATTAATATTGGGTAATTAATTCAAGGTAAATCGGGTATCGTTTTTCGAAACTGAGGGTTTTCCCGCGCTCGCGATTTTTCCGTGGATTTTACGGACCAAAGTTGGTATTTTTCGGGTCCCGGAATCTTCGGAAAATCACATCGGAAAATAACTAAGAGGGTATCAGTTATTTTCTGGTCCGGACCAGACTCGCTCCATAATGCAGACAAGCAGCATTATTGATCGTCACAGGTGTAACATCATTTTCACAGTTTATAAAAGAAGAAGAAAGCAGGAGAAGGGGAAGAGAAGAAGAAAAGAGGAAGAAAGGAGAGAAAAAAAAGAGAGGAAAAGAAAAAAAAAGAGGAAGAAAAAAAAAAGAGAGAAAAAAATAAAAAAAGAGAACCAATCAGAAATCAGAAAAAATAGAAAAAAAGAAAGGAAAATAGAAAAAAAGAAAAAAAGAAAAAAAAAGAAAAACCCGCGAACAGTGTCGTCACCTCGGGTCACTGTGCACGCCGACGAGATACGCGCCGACTCTCGTCACACCGCCGCCACCATCGAGCTCGTCGTGTCGTCGCGACCTCAACCCCGTCGCCCCCGTCGTCTTCCGCCGCCTGACGGGCCGTGACGCGCCGTTGACCCGGCGGAGAACCCAGCGGATCTGCTTCCCCGTGCCAACCGCCTCCTGCCGACGACGCAGCGCCGCCGTTCCACCGCCCATGGAGTCCCCCTCGTCCGCGGCTGCTGTTGGAGTGCTCGCCCTCTCCTGCCTCGATCCGTGTCGCCGCCGCAGCTGCTCAACCTGCGAGGTGAGCAGATCCGCGTGTTTGACCCGCGTGCGTATCCGGGTCGCGCCTACCTGGGCTGGGTTTTGGGCTGTGCGCTGGGCCTGCTTCGCGGGCCTGTCCTTGGGCTCGCCTGTGGAGTAGGTTGGGCTGGCACTGTTCATGGCCCAGTCCGGTTTTATTTAAAAAAAACAAAATATATATATATATTTATTTATTTTCTGGTAGTTAATTTTGAAAACAAAATATATATTTGCTTTGTGAAAATTATGGCTAGTTTAATTCTGGTATTTTGAGAAAAATATAAATATATATACTTTGATAAATAATTAAGTTATGTTTTGGAAAAACTATTATTATTTGGAAAAAATATATATACCATGAAAATAATTTCTGAAAATTTTATATATATATTATTTTCCCTGGAAAATTATGGTTGTGGAATATATATATATATATATATGTAATTTGAAAATTAAAGGTTATTATATTTTGTGTTGGAAAATATTATTATATATATTTAGAAGAAGATAAATACTATATATATTTTCTGGAAATTATAAATACGTTATTATTTTTCTGGGAAATTATGGTGATTATGAAGCGCCCCGACCCGTATTTACCGTACACAGTAAACACGTGCCGGAACTGTGACAACCCAACCCAATATAGCCCAAGCATACAGTGTGAACAACAATAACTCGGCCCAACGGCCCAAAATAGTGAACAACATAAACAACATAACCGGCCCAACGGCCCAACAATAGTGAAGGCATGCACAGCGGAAGACTTAAAGACTCACTAACACTGTATGCGTAACAGATGCAACCTATGGATCCAAGCCCGTCCAAGGGATAACGCCGCAACCTGTCTGGAATGCACCAAGCCTGTACAATAACATCTCATCCTACGGGATGAAACCCCGCAGGCGAGGGGTGAGTCCGAAACGCTCACCGACGAAAGATAAACAGTGATATATTCAACCATAACACTTTCGAGGTAAACACAACAATCAAATCAGATGAATGTATTACAAACAACATAACAGTGGATTACAACTCAAACATCACAACAGAGGAAATCATCGCAAACAACACGACAGAGGATTCTCACCCAATCATATCAAGCTCAACCAATCACATCACAAGTAAATTACCAGAACAACTATATCAAGATCAATGAATGCTTAATTATTTTTATTACCAATTTTATCTTCCGGGCCCCGTCACTGGACAAGCTAGGGTCGTACCTGGTTATTAACTAATTCTGGATGCCAGGCCCCACCACAATCCGGGATCAACATCCCCATATCTCAAATCCGGGATCAACATCCCAATATCTCAAATCCGGGGTCAACACCCCAATATCACAAATTACGGGAGAGAGGGGTAGGGTTTGTTGTCGTTGTTGTGTCAAAATTCTGTCTAGGATATACAATTTTTTATTTGTAAAATCTTTTTTAATTCTATTTTTTTAATTTTTCTTTTAGAAAAATCTTAAATGGTATTGTGCTCAATTAAGAAAATAATTTTTTACTAAACATGATGTGGGCCCCACTCTTAAAAACCGGTTGCAACAGGTAAATGGACAACTTCACTCAGTTCGACACAAGTTAAGGGATATAAATCATCCAATAATTTGTTTAGGGGCAAGAGTGATGAAAACAATAAACTTTAGGGACATTTTCATGCATTAACCCGAATTATCAGCTTCTGGAATTTTTTCGATTATGGCTGCAAGGACACCCGCTGCATTTGTGTAACAGCCCGGGTAAAAATTTGGATTTTTACCGGGACTGTAAAAGTCTTTTTACCGTGATTTACCGAATGAATTATTCTTGGGTAATTAATTCAAGGTAAATCGGGTATCGTTTTTCGAAACCGAGGGTTTTCCCGCGCTCGCGATTTTTCCGTGGATTTTACGGACCAAAGTTGGTATTTTTCGGGTCCCGGAATCTTCGGAAAATCACACCGGAAAATAACTAAGAGGGTATCAGTTATTTTCTGGTCCGGACCAGACTCGCTCCATAATGCAGACAAGCAGCATTATTGATCGTCACAGGTGTAACATCATTTTCACAGTTCATAAAAGAAGAAGAAAGCAGGAGAAGGGGAAGAGAAGAAGAAAAGAGGAAGAAAGGAGAGAAAAAAAAGAGAGGAAAAGAAAAAAAAGAGGAAGAAAAAAAAAGAGAGAAAAAAATAAAAAAAGAGAACCAATCAGAAATCAGAAAAAAATAGAAAAAAAAGAAAGGAAAATAGAAAAAAAGAAAAAAAAAAGAAAAACCCGCGAACAGTGTCGTCACCTCGGGTCACTGTGCACGCCGACGAGATACGCGCCGACTCTCGTCACACCGCCGCCACCATCGAGCTCGCCGTGTCGTCGCGACCTCAACCCCGTCGCCCCCGTCGTCTTCCGCCGCCTGACGGGCCGTGACGCGCCGTTGACCCGGCAGAGAACCCAGCGGATCTGCTTCCCCGTGCCAACCGCCTCCTGCCGACGACGCAGCGCCGCCGTTCCACCGCCCATGGAGTCCCCCTCGTCCGCCGCTGCTGTTGGAGTGCTCGCCCTCTCCTGCCTCGATCCGTGTCGCCGCCGCAGCTGCTCAACCCGCGAGGTGAGCAGATCCGGGTGTTTGACCCGCGTGCGTATCCGGGTCGCGCCTACCTGGGCTGGGTTTTGGGCTGTGCGCTGGGCCTGCTTCGCGGGCCTGTCCTTGGGCTCGCCTGTGGAGTAGGTTGGGCTGGCACTGTTCATGGCCCAGTCCGGTTTTATTTTAAAAAAACAAAATATATATATATTTATTTATTTTCTGGTAGTTAATTTTGAAAACAAAATATATATTTGCTTTGTGAAAATTATGGCTAGTTTAATTCTGGTATTTTGAGAAAAATATAAATATATATACTTTGATAAATAATTAAGTTATGTTTTAGAAAAACTATTATTATTTGGAAAAAATATATATACCATGAAAATAATTTCTGAAAATTTTATATATATATATTATTTTCCCTGAAAAATTATGGTTGTGGAATATATATATATATGTAATTTGAAAATTAAAGGTTATTATATTTTGTGTTGGAAAATATTATTATATATATTTAGAAGAAGATAAATACTATATATATTTTCTGGAAATTATAAATACGTTATTATTTTTCTGGGAAATTATGGTGATTATGAAGCGCCCCGACCCGTATTTACCGTACACAGTAAACACGTGCCGGAACTGTGACAACCCAACCCAATATAGCCCAAGCATACAGTGTGAACAACAATAACTCGGCCCAACGGCCCAAAATAGTGAACAACATAAACAACATAACCGGCCCAACGGCCCAACAATAGTGAAGGCATGCACAGCGGAAGACTTAAAGACTCACTAACACTGTATGCGTATGAAACGCCCGTGTCCCAATTATTAATATAAGTTATAAATTAATTATAGATTGACCAAATTGCCCTTATCATTCCCGGGACACCCGTATCCCAAGCTATCCATTAAAGAATGTATAACATATGAAGAGACCAAAATGCCCTTCTTTCCGGGATACAATATCAACATCATAATCAATAAACAATTATACAAAAATTTACACATCAATGAGTATGCAGCGGAAGACTAAATATAAGACAACATGGATGCAGTGAACTCTATGGATCCGACCCGAGGAGAGGAAAGCACCGCCACCTGCTGATATGCACCTCTGATCATCGATCAGCTAACCTGTATAAAACTGTGAGGGGGTGAGACCAACCACTGTCTCACCGCAGACAAATAAACCAATAATATACAAAACAAATCAACTACAAGTACACCGGCAATGGCAACAGCAAACACAGAGCACAACAATTCACAATACATAACACCAGTCATCACCAGACTTCAACCATCACTATCATTACTTATATTATTATCTTTGTTATTAAGGTTAAGTATTTTATTTAGGGCCCTCTACTGTGTGCGTCGAGCTCGGTCCCGTCTGATCAGACAACCAGGCACGAAGCCCAAATAAACCAGGCACGAAGCCCAAATAAACCAGGCACGAAGCCCAACATATCCATACAGAGAGAGAGAGAGACAGAGAGAAAGAGGGAGGTAGAAAGGGGGAGGTAGAAGGAGGGAGGTAGAACCGGCCATCACAGGCCCACATGCTAACCCGCATGCCATCCCGAGGGGTATTACTTCCCGCTCGAACCAACCGGTCAACAGCCCCACAGTAGACTTTATTATAATTCATTATTCTCATTTATTCTTTAAGAGTTGTACCATACGTTGTTTCAAACATGGTTGTGTGGATTTAACATCTTAAACTCAAATCCGGGCCTCCAGCCCACAATCCACCACACGAACCACAAGGCCATATAACACATTATTTAACACACAAAACAACTCATGCACGACAGGCATATTATATCACACTGGTACACAGTTCACAGATCATGCACACCGAATCAAAGATATCATCAATATATACACTTTGCAATTAACAACATCAGCACATCAAGCAAGCATGCATACACAATTCAAGTCCATCAATTAATACCACTTTATATACCAAGACTATTAACCGAGCATTGTAGGCAGTAATGCATACAAAGGTTTATAAGTCCTCACCTGGGCCATATTAATTGTCTCGAAAGCAGATGCCTCGTTCCACATCAACATTCCTATGTCCATAACATCCTATGAACATACACACTATATAAGATATTTATTCATGACAAAAGAATGAATGCATGCTAATGATGACGTCTTAAGCTTAAACTGTACACTAGGCCCGTTACAAAGAAACTCTGGTCTAAACCCAAAATTCAAATCCAATTGATACCTGGGCCTAAGGCCCATATCATAAGAACCCTTTGGGCCTAAAGCCCATCTCAAAATAATATCCATTTATTGGGCCTAAAGCACATTCCCCAAAACCATTGGGCCTAAAACCCATTTAAATTAGTTACATTTTATTGGGCCTAAAGCCCATCTCAATTACTAGCCATTGGGCCTAAAGCCCGTCTTAAATTAATTACTCGTTATTGGGCCTATAGCCCATAAATACCAAAATCACTATTAAACCCAATCACATTCTACTTTGGGCTTAAAACCCATCATTAAATCCATATTAGACATAGTGTATCCTAAATGAGCTTGGGCCCAATCCGTCATGAAAATCATAATACGTAATAAAACCCGAGCCCAGCCTTTCCGGCCTAACAATCTAAGCCCAATGACAATTTCCCGAGCCTATGGCCCACTCATTATGTTGTTTATGAATTCCCGGCCTAAGGTTCTACCCGTGTCGGTATTTACCGGCCTAAGGTTCTACCCGTCTCGGTTTCCACTAAACACGATTAATTACATAACTCAATTCCGAATTAAGTACATGCCGAATATAGAATTAAAAGTACACCAAATATATACTGTGGAACGCTGAAACAAAAACCCGAGCCTTCGCCGGAATATTCCCGAGCCTCGCCGGAAAATTCCCGAGCCTTCGCCGGATTCCGGTGACCTCGCCGGAAAATCAACAAGAAGCCCAATAACAACCCCCAACGAATCTGCCACAATCCCAAACAACCATCTAATATAATTTCGCAACAACAATAACACGCAAATCCGACAGCAAACGAATTGAAGAAGAAAGGAAACTGCAGGCACACTCACCGGGAAAACAGATCCTCTCTGCCGATGGAAAACACACACACACCCGGCACCTCCCTGCCGGAGCACACACCTGCAGCCACGCCAACGCCGGCGAGCAACTCACATCTAAGCGCAGAAGCTACAACCGAGGAGAACCCACACGCTGTCGAGAGCTGAATGGCAACACGGCTTGCAACCATCCCCGGACACAAAACCAACACACGTCCCGCCGCCAACAACTCCACCAGCAACCATCGACAACCCCGACGCCGGCCGCCACAAAGCAAAGAAACCCCAACGGGTTAGTTCTCCACAAACAACAACAAAAAAAAGAAAAGACGACGCGAAGGGGAAACACAGAGGGGCAGTGAAACTCACCAGGCGACGGCGAAGGCAGCTATGACACCACCGTCAAGGCCTCGCAGCCACGCCCGATTCGTCTTGTGCAGAGCCCACCGGACCCCTTCTCGTTTTCTTCTGCAACGGCGGCCCTCGACGGCGACACATCTTGGATGCCGCGCCTCGACTCCAGCACGCGGGGAAGGAAACCCTTACTCCTTCCTCGCAACACACGGGTCAAGTCTCACGGCAGGGCAGCGGCAGTGCTTCAGGTGGCGACTTCGAGACGAGACAAGGAAAGCGGCGGCGGCTTAAAGGAAAAGGATTAGGGAGAAGAAATGATGGAGATGACGATTTGAGAAGGGGGTGTGATTGCGGTTTGAGTGGAAAGAAAAGGATGAAGATGGAAGAGATCGTGGGGGAGAGAAACCCCAACCGGAAAGTGAGAGGCAAGGGAAAAAGAGGAGAGTGGAAGAGAAAAGAGATGTTTTTATACTCTAGGGTTAGGGTTGATTTCGGCCGGGACCAAAACGACGTCGTTTTGGTCTTAGGCACGGTCAACCCTCTTCCCTTGGTCAAAACGCAGGTCAAGTGTGTGTTTTGTGTTTGGCCTATCCCGAAACTACGTAGTTTTTGACGAAACTACACCACACCATGTGTTGCACCCCAATACACAAATAAATTCCGTAGAACCCGAAACTAGAATTAAATCCAACATATAGATAAAAATTATTTTCGTGTAAAAAAATAAATTAGTAACATTACTTTTCCTGACCAAAAATCTCGGAGATTCTTTAAGGGTAAAATTGGAATTTAAATTCCAAAAAAATTTGGAAAATTCCCAGAAAATTAATTTACGGAAAATCGGGGCGTTACAGTTCTACCCCACTTAACAAAATTTCGTCCTCGAAATTGCAAGATAAGACAGGCAACCAAGTGCTTAACTGACACAACAGGTGTCACCCGGTATCTGAATACCATTGGCCAAAACTACCAAGTAGAACCATCTAAACCATCAATCACATTTCCAAATAATAACTCCAATATACCAAGTCAATCATCGACCTAGCCTAACATGATTAACGAAGCATAAAATCAAGCTCTAACCAAAGAATCGTATCCAATCATAATCAACATTATTAATGCCAGAATCCATAAACCATTTCATTTATCATCAATCAACCAACTAAATCCAAACTTATTATCCACTAAGCATATCCTCAGATAACCGAACCCAAAACTGTTACCTAAGTAACAAGATCCACACTCCCATTGTGAATACCTCAAAACCAACAATCCATAACGTATTTTATGCTCTGAACCTCAACGTATTTCCTTCCTCTCACACAAATTCAACCAAAATCGTATCTATCCCTGTTTCATACTTTAGGCACTAGAAACGAATCATCACCAAAATGTCATATTCATTATTCCAAAACTTAGACTCCTCAAGACCCAAAACATCCTTTCATAACTCATGCTCACAATCTATTCCTCAAATCATTCCTAGCACAAACACCAAAGTTTTTCTAACGAAGAAATTAAAATATCATTGTATCTCTCAACATATAATTAATAACTTAGCAATTGAATCACAACACCCGAGATCAGCTCAAAATCAAACCTCAATATGAACATACTACCAGCATCCTCATTTAGCACGTGGATTATAACCCCAACCAAGATCCATGATCAAAACCTTTTTATCATAATCACCATTAATCTCCCCAAACTCATCAAAGTTATGTACCTCAAGTATCATTAAAACATAATTCACCAAATATACCATTAGATCAACCCCAAACTCATCCAAGTTTATTACCTCGAATATCTTTAAAAGATACCTTCCCCAATTATATCATTAAATCATCCTCAGACTAATTCAAGAAAATATCATCACGAACTCCAAACAGGATTAAATCCATAATATAATTTCACGAGTAACTTCAAATCCTCAAATTTGTTCAAGAAATCATCTCGCACTCCGAACAAGATCTAGCCATAAAATAATTCCACAAGTAACTACAATTCCTCACGTTTATATAATCAAACCACGAATAACTTGATCACCAAGATCACAAGAATCAAATCTACAAGTATCACATAAGATCATCTCCTAACGGACTTAACACCTGAAAATAAATTGATGGTTCTTACTTGTATTGGCCAGTTCATCATAGACAAGGAACATAAACCAAGATTCAAGAGTCTACACCGACTCTAATAGATCAGTGGATAAACCACAAAATAATCTTTACTACAGCTTAAGCTGTATAGGTAAGCATATCATTTACACAATAATACCGGGTCACTCCGACCCTCAGCAGGTGCGTGTCCTCCACCGGATCCATAGTACGACTCACTATATGAATGCATATGATAATGCAACAAACAATTCAAATAGGAACAGACATATGCACAGAGGATCACAAAAACACCTCCGAACATCCCCAAGGATCTACTGCCTGCTCCGCTACCAACTGAAACGCCCGTGTCCCAATTATTAATATAAGTTATAAATTAATTATAGATTGACCAAATTGCCCTTATCATTCCCGGGACACCCGTATCCCAAGCTATCCATTAAAGAATGTATAACATATGAAGAGACCAAAATGCCCTTCTTTCCGGGATACAATATCAACATCATAATCAATAAACAATTATACAAAAATTTACACATCAATGAGTATGCAGCGGAAGACTAAATATAAGACAACATGGATGCAGTGAACTCTATGGATCCGACCCGAGGAGAGGAAAGCA
>JAKUCV010004314.1:23928-44808 GCA_028386065.3 Turnera subulata
CGGGGTCAACACCCCAATATCACAAATCCGGGATCAACATCCCAATATCACAAATCCGGGGTCAACACCCCAACCAACAAACCCTCTGGCAAGGCACCACAGAACTAGTCTCTAACCATCTAGTCGTACCACTACTTTCCAAGTGACAATTACATCATCTCAATTAAGTTCCAATTTTCATTCCAATTTCCGTTATCCTTTTCCCAATCATCCACAATCAATAATCCAACATCATCCTCAACACATCAGCCAAAAACCAATATCACAATCCAGTCAACAATTTCATATCACCAAACTTTCACATCAAACAATTCAACAATATCAAACCGTTCAACAATATTTCCAACACGACATACACAGGACTAACACGTTTCCACAACAGCATCAACAATACCATAGCAACCATGTAACAGTCAACAATCATTCCAGTAGATCAATCAAACAACAAAAACACACAAACCACAAAACTACACACACAGCATTACGGGCACATATCAGGGTTTATCCATCCTCACCTGGTATGCCTCTGAATCCGGCACATAACCATATAGCTTATTTGTCCCTATATCATGTCCAAAACATATAGTCACATATAATGCACATCAAAGAGTGCAATGCATGTCGTTAGCTATTATTTTATTACTCGGCTTTCCACAATTTAAGTTGTCATCCCCGTTTTAAAACTGTTTCTGTTAAACATTTCTATCATGACTGCAGGTATTTATAACCATTAAATATTTGTAGCCGATATCGTAATATAAAGTAGATAGCATTTTATAATACTATACTTCCCAGAATAATACCGTGTAAACATCGGTTGTAATAATTAAAATAGTGAAATCGTGTACACAACAATAATCTTACTTGTAATATTTCCGATAGTAAAACTGTTACATGGAAATAGTGTCATCGGAGATTAATTTACATAGACGGTATATGGTATAGAATATCCGTGTCATAATGTTGTAAAGCATTATTTAAAATTCGTATATCATTATATCACCGATAATTATAAATAAGGTAAAGATATTAATATTTTCGAAACTCATTATATAGTGTAACACACGTACCTAATACATTAAATTAGTATAGCTCAAACTAATAAAATCTTTAGATGGAATAATATAACTAATATAATATTTCATCAAAATAATAATGCCACTATCATAGTTCCGGTTCATATCGTGATCACAAAATAAATCATGTGCGGGTTGTATTTATATTAGACATAGTTAAATCCAAAATCGAATCGTTTTAATCCGTAGTTTAAATCGTTAACCCCTTATTTATATAATTCGTCCACGTGTTTCTCTTATTTATCGGTTTCGTTATTAAGTCCATCAAATGCATATACATATGTTGCGATAATATGGGCCTCCGCACGTTCGGCCCGTTTCCGAGTCCGTGTGCAACTGAGCCCAAACCCGTGCCAAGGTATAATGTGAGTCCAAGAAATTACCCAAAGTCCGTTTCCGGGCTCGCCGGAAAAATCCTGAGGCTTCGTCGGAATAGACCCGAGACTGCCGGAATTCTCGCCGGAATCCGGCAGCACTGTTCATCGCAGCAAAACACAAGTCCTCTGTTTGCTGTTCACGACAGCAAAAATGCACACGGTTACTGTTCACGCAATCCATCTGCTACTGTTCGTCATAACAACACACCCAAAACTCCAATCCCACTGCTATCACCTCCAAATCCACGGCCACACTGTGGTGACCGGAACACCACCCCAGAATCCAACACGCCGTTTATCACCACGGAAACCCCACCAACTACTACCAAACATCTGCAGGACACCGTCGTCCACAACAATCGCAGCCATAACCAACCCAAAACACCCAACAAACCATCCAGTCACAACAACCCACAAGCAATGAGAAACACAAATCAAAAAGGATTGGCTCAAATCAACAAAAATTGGGTAGAAGGAAAAGAAAAGGATTGCGAGGGGGAGAAAAAGAGGCTCACGAGCAGTGGTGTACCCTGTCGGCGTTTCTGGCAATCCGGAAGCAGCAAGCTCCGTAGGTTCGCCGTTGGTTCAGACGGCGGATCGACGGTGAGGAGAGGATCAGTCGTGTTCACGTCCTCCTGGGTTTCAGCTTGTTGCTTCGCCGGCGGCAAGCTCTACTCCTCGGTGGCGTCGTGCCCGGATCGGCTGGTGACGGTCCTCTGCAACGGCGGCGTTGGAGCGATGGGTGGCGGCGGCGGCTGGTTTCGACAGAAGGGAGAGGAGGAAGGGATGATGGCGACAGGTGGTGGTGACTCGCAGAGGTGGGCGAGCGAGGGTGAGGAGGAAGGGTGAAGGGGGTGGGCTGAGGGGAGGCGACGGCGGCGGCAGAGAAGAGATTGAAAGAGGTTGGAAGGAGAAGATAATGAAAATGAAAGGGAAAAGAAGACAAGGGAGAAAAGAGAAGAAAGTGGGGAGGGCCGGCTCGTGATGAAATCGGGAAGGGAGAAGAAAAATAAAGAAAAAAGGGAAGGAAGAAGACAGAAAAAATAAAGAAAAAGAAAGAAGTGGGGAAGGATAGGGCGGCGGCTGAAGGAAAAAGAGAGGAGAAAAGAGAGAAAAGAAAGAAAAGGGAAGGAAAAGAAAGGAGGAGGAGAAAGAAGGAAAAGAAAGAAAAGAGAGAAGAAAGTGGGACTCGCACGGCTGGAGAAAAACCGGGAGAGAGAAGAAACGTTGCCGGGAAAGAGGAAGAGGAAGGAAAAAGAAGGAAGAAGAGTGGCTCGGGGCAACCACATTCGGCCGGTCCGGATTCTCGCATCGGAATCTCGTAGACGCAGGAATACTCCCGTCTTTCCGACAAATTCCGTCCCGAGTCCAAAAATACAACTTGGGCTCGGAAAATCCGATTAATCCTCCTGAACGTCATCCAAGTCTCGGAACTGAAAACCGAGGCTCAGTTAGTTAGGAAGACACCCCCGAGCGCGGGAAAACTCTCGGTTTCGAAAAACGATTACCGATTTACCTCGTATTAATCACCCGAGATTAATTTATTCGGTAAATCACTGTATAACGACTTTAACGGTCCCGGTAAAAATCCAAATTTTACCCGGGCTGTTACAGATTATATTTTGGGAAAAGTATAATTAATTTATGAAAATATTTTGAAAAGAGTTTTAATTAAAGTATGGTACCGAAATTATATTCGGATATACGTACGGTATAATATTTTCGGTAAAAGATGATAATAAAGGATATGAACCAGGATGGGTTATTTCGCAGTTTTGGCATCATAGCATACCGATTATGTGCATTTATGTGAGTATATTGTTTTGTCGTATAGGTTTGATATCGGACAGTTTTCCGAGGAGCCGGCTTCGGACCGGTCATGTCTTCAGAGTTGAGTAATCGGCCAAGGTGAGGATGGATTTCCTTCAATATGTGCCTGTATTACTCGGTTATTGTGTTTGATGATTATTGTACTGTTGATTGATGCATTTGTTGTGGTTTGTTTCGGGATGTTAATCCCAGTACTTTGATTGGTTTTGGGATGTTTATCCCCATGCTTTGAGTTTTGGATGTCTATTGTTGTGTCTTTTTGGTATAAAGAATAATGGAATAAATAATAAATTTCGATAAGGATGTCGATCCTCGGTTTTGGATGGGATGTCTATCCTGGTATTTTGGTTAGGGATGTTGAACCCTGAGTTTGATTTTGATGATGATAATATAATTGTCACGTGGTAAGTAGTGGTACGACTCGATGGTTTAAGACTGTTTCGTGGTGGCCATTACCTGGGTTACTTGTGATAAGCATGTCTATGCTTGGGATGTCTATCCCGTGATTATATTTGGGATGTCTATCCCTGGGTTCTTATTTTTGGGATGTCGATCCATGGGTTCTCTTGGATTTGGTATGGCACCCGGAATATGTTGATAACCAGGTCTGACCCCTAGCTTATCCGTGACGGGGCCTGGAAAGATAAAATTGGAAAATTGGATTTATATTTGAGTCTTTTTTGTCTTGGACCAGTTTTGGGTCTTGTCTTTTGGTTTGGCTGTTATGCTTGTTTTTTACCTTGAGTAATTATAGTGTTGCATATTGATTGTCTATCCTTCGTCGGTGAGCACTTCGGACTCCCCCCTCACCTGCGGGCTTTCATCCCGTAGGATGAGTTAATTGTGGTACAGGTTTGGTGCATTTCAGACAGGCTGCGGCGTTATCCCTTGGACAGGACTTGGATCCATAGTTTGCATCATGTGTCGCATACAGTGTCTTTGTGAGTTATTAAGTCTTCCGCTGTGCATTATATTACTATTGTTGGGCCATTGGGCCGATTATGATGTTATAGATGATCCCGGGTTCGGGTGAAAAGTTTTATTGTTGGGCCGAAGGGCCAGATATCTGATGTTTTATTTTGGGCTGTTGTGCCCGAGTTTCTGTTGTATACACTGTATGCTGGGGTTGTATGGTTGGGTCGTCACAGTTCCGGCACGTGTTTACTGTGTACGGTAAATACGGGTCGGGCGTTTCAATTAGCCACTGATAATCCTTTGTCAGCATAAAAAAAACAATTTTGTCCTTCACTAGAGTTGCGTTTATGCATCCGTGTGAGCACAACCTGATGAAAAATGCAGCAAAAGAAAGAACTAATTAATTTCAAAACATTATAACAAAAAAGTCTAGAACTTGAGCTAAAAAGTTCACACACACACACACACACACACATATATATATATATATATATATATATATATATATTAAGTCTAGCATTTAAATGGCACCATAGTCATCACAAAGAGTAGTAACATTTTTCCCATATACGAGAGGAACATTGATTCCCCTGCCCTGTTTACATATTCAAGACACTAGCTAATTAACATAGAGCATCTATACAAGGCCGCATTTGCAAAGACAACATATATAAAAGATGGAAACCATTAAATTTCAATTATGTGAGCAAAATTGGAGATGTAAAGTATTGAGGACAGAAACTTACCGGTAATTAGTGTGTTTCCATTTCCAAGAACAACCTTATCAATGATTTTACAGTCTGTGGTGGCTGCTGCTACGGTGAGAATCCAAGGTGCAACACTTCCTACTGTCAATGGCCTAGGGCCACTTTTTCCTGCGGATTGAACAGTCAATATACCCTTCTCCATCGCATGAAATGATCCAATAGCTACAGCATCCCTGGTAAAATTGGCTGCTTCGTCACGTCCTAAGGACACTGAGATGATATCTACTCCATCCGCAATGGTAATTGTAAAGATGGTGAATACTGGCCTTCTGGTAGGGATCCCATGTACACAACATGTTCCTACACGTTACACAATATTAAAAATTCTTATACAGCCCCATGAACTGCGATACGGCAATTCTAAATCAAGCAGATCATTCCTAGTCTTTAATCAATTTTAGCTAGAAAGTTGATGATAATTAATTTTCGATAAATACATGTTTCAAAAGACATTGGCACCATTAAATTAATGGATTAAAGCGTTTTTTTGTCCCTGTGTAAGGCCTCAAAGTTGGAATTCATCCTCGTGTAGGATTTCGGCCTTTTGTCATCCCTCTGTTCACCCGTTTTGGTCTATTTCGATCTTCCGGCTGAAATCCGGTGAAAATTGCTGACGTGGCAAACTTTTCCGACGCCACATCATCTTAGTGGGACCCACATATCAAGGTTAACACAAAACCGAACCAGCTACACCCGACCCGTTTCTTCCACCCAATCGACCCAGAACCCAAATTACAATTTATTATGTAATTTGTTTTTAATTATAAAATGTATTTTCACGATAATTTGAATAATAAACACACATAAACCTAAAATATTAAAACATAATGCAAATTATTTTTATTGATGGTATGCGTTATTATTAATTTAAATTTAATTAATTTTTATTAGTCTCAACCACCACTCACAAACACCAAAATCACTGCCGTAATACAAACACCAAGCAGTCCACTCCGGCCAGCAACAATCACTCTTCAACCAACATTGCCGTCGGCAAAACCACCACCAACAGGTTACCCAAAAACCTCCATGGGTGCCTAAATCCAAAACCTGCTAGAACATAGACACCACCAAGACACTAGATGCCAATCCTCTAAAGAACAACCTGCTCTCACCGCCAACAACATAATCACGTCCAAACACCAACTCTGCAACCAAATCGAAATTCGCCAGCTAACAGACATCATCATATCCTAACTCACCAAGCCACGACCAATCCAACATCACAGGACATCATCAGCAACCCGAACTATGTCGGGTTCAAATTCCGCCACAACACATCAACAAAACCCCAAGAATTCAAAAAGAGAAATATTATAATCTATCGATCCTCAAACAACCGGTGACACAAACTTGAACAAGCCTCAATTGGTTTGGGTTTGTTCTTAAGACTATAAAATTAGCATTTAGTGAGTGGTAATTGTTGACGGCGATGGCCACTTTGATTAGGAGACAAGAATTGAGAGGAGGGATTGTAGGATTGATGATGGTGTTTCCGGACTGTGGCCGAAGAGAGAAGATCGTGTTGGTCTCCTGCTCGTTGTGGCCTTCCTCTTCTGGCTATGTGCAGCGAATTCTAGGTGAGGCGACTGTGTTCTTTTTTGCGTGTTGTGCAGCGCGTCAGTGGTGAAGCAAGAGGCGGCAGCTACGGTCGGCAATGGGCCATGCGGAGCGATGGATCCGACGGCAAGAGGCAGTGGTTTTGTAGCCTAACACCGATTGGTTTTGAGGTGGCGAGATCGGGCGAGCAGCGACCGATTAGAGGAAAGGTAGGCGGCGAGAAAAAATGAGAGGGATTTGAAAGGAAAAGAGAAAGAATGGAAAGAGTGGCCGACGATTTTCGGGAGAAGGAGAAGAAAGAGGAGAAAGGGAGGAAATGGGGGTTCACATGTGGGGCTGGTTCGGGTCAGCTTCGGCTGGGGTTGGTTCGGGTCAGGGTCAATCCTGACATGTGGGATCCACGAAGCTGATGTGGCACCGGAAAATGTGCCACATCAGCGATTTCCGACGGGTTCTCGCCGGAGAGACCAAAACTGTCCAAACGGGCTGAACACAGGGATGAAAAATGGCCAAAAACCTACACGAGGATGAATTCCAACTTTGAGGCCTTACACAGGGACCAAAAAAACGCTTTAATCCTTAAATTAATTGGTCATCCGCAATTTCTTTTTTATTATGCGGACCAGTCACCTAGTTAACACAAGAATCCGGTTGACTATATATAATATATGTGTGTATGTTTTGTGGTTTCCTTTCCCTTTTTTTTTTTTTGGTAATTGGGTTTTCTTCTACCTTCAACAATTTAATTTTTTGGCCAGCGTCCTTCTATGTACAGGAAAATGACATACAGTTTTTGTCACCACAAGTGGGAAAAGACAATGATTAAGTGTAGTTTGGGAGAGAACAGCAATATTTAGCACCGGTGTTTCTTTTCCTTTGTAGATGTGCCGGCCAACACAAATAGGCTCCATTTGTTTTCCATTTTGTTAAACTCTATGAGAAGTTTATAATTATCATCACCTTGTTGGCCTTGGCTTTATAACTAATAATATAATACGGCAAGGATGATGTACCTTTAGCTGACTTCTTTTTATTAGTATTAACGGATGCCTCAATAATTTTTTTTTTTTTTAAAAAAACCTTACAATCTCCTGCATTTGCCAGTATATCTTCCTCTCAGCGATCTTCATTAACTAGCAACATAGAGAGATAAACAAACAATTAACATCCTGAGACCTCACAGGAGGAAGTTGAGGGGATTGCAGATGGAAGCAGCAGAGCAGCCCAATATTCTTTATCATTTCAGCCATCAACATCCGCTGGAATATTGCACAATATCCACTTCCACAGGAAATGCCACTACTTGTTATGGTTGCAGCCTGGAAATAGTGCCTGGTAAGGATTACTATAGCTGCAAAACCTGCTTGTTTTCCCTGCATCCTGTGTGTTCCAGCATGCCAAGAAAGGCTCAACACCCGGCACATCCCAACCGCCATTTAACCCTTACGGTGTCACCTCCATCTGATCTCAACAAAAACTTAAGCTGCGGTGTTTGTCAACAACCTATTTCCGGCTTCTACTACAACGTTGTAGGGTGCAGCATTTACTATCACATCTTGTGCTCCTCCCTGCCTCTCTCGGTAACCATTCCTTCCCATCCTCACCCACTCAAGATACAATTCTCGCCTCCATATGATTTCCGCTGTGATTTATGTGAAGAACCAAGTTACAGAGGGTGGCTTTATAGGTGTCGCTTCTGCGAATTTGATGCGCATACAGCCTGCGCCATTTTTAATCAGATTGCACATGGCATGCCATTGACTGATGGGAAGATGGATCATGGAAGTGAAAGCAATGATCAACTGATGCAGTTGATGGCACAGCGAGCTATGAGTGGCATAGGGGAGCGAAATGATCATCAGGAAATTGTTAGTGGTACTACTGTGACAGGATGGGATGAGAGACTGCGGAGCCCGAAGGAGGACCTGCAGATAAAAGGTCCTCTAACTGATCAGCTGATGGGATTGAAACGAACAAAACCATACATGCCTAGCAGTTTTGGTAATACGGGAGAGCAATCCAGAGATTATTACCCATCAATAACAATGTCGTCTGATCAGGACCTGACAATCCCAAGTTATCAATTTAGCGACTTGTGCTTCTCAATAGATTTGCTCAACTCGTACCCAAGTAATCAGGGGACCAAGGAAGATGATGTGAAGGCAATTGTTCCCCAAGCTGCTGCACAAGGAAACATTCATTTGGACATTGTGGCAATGCCAAAAGGGTATGATCCGAGGGATCCACGCCAAGTGCAGGCCAAGCTCAATCTTACAAATAAGGCTATATCGAATCCCCTTTTTGTGAGGCCGGAGAACTTGCCAGAGCCTGCATTCTCAGCCAGGAACGAAGGACAAAGAATGCCAATTGGATTTGAGGCAAGGACCGGCATTAAAGAACCGGCAACTACTCAACAAGATACAGTAAGTTTTGATCCCTTTTCCTTCATTAGTTTTCAAGTCTACGGTAGTCTCTTTTCTTTGGATTTATGTAAATTGTTTCACAAGTGAAAAAGGGAAAGTGCTTTTCCATGTTGGCAGGCAAGTTCAAGGTGCCCTCGTTGGTGGAAGGTCCTTACCTCCTGCTACAACCCAAGCTATGAGAGAAGCTTCAAAAGCTTCAAAAATCAACACCTATAAAAAAAAACTAAGGTGATGAAAGTCCATTTGGCAGGAATTTTGCAAGTGGAACTAATTTTTTTCGTATCCAACCAAAAGCTCTACTCGGAGTCAGTTCCGAAGCATATTTTATCGGGAAATATCATATACTTTCATGTCAAACTTTTAAAAGTTTCGAGCCGGCTAGATTACAAGCCAATTTCTTTTTCATGATACAATGTTAGGCTAGCCTGCAATTACATGAGTATCAGACTCTTCTATTTTTTTTTTTCACTGAAAAATATGAAAAAAAAGTTCCGAAGGATCAACCTTAGGATGATGACTGATCATCACTGCAGTACTCAGTGCTCACTGTTATAATTTGCATCGTAGTTTCGTTTTCAAGTCTCTGCAAAAGTCCTGACATATGGTGGAGCAATCATACTAGTTAAACAAACGTAGGACGATAAATTCATGATCGGTTAATAGATAGATAAGAAAACCAAGAAATCAAGTTGTTCGACAACAAGATTTCATCTATAATAACCATATTGGATATTTACTATTTAATGTAGTTGGAAATGATAACGTATCGCCCTTTTAGTTTTTTGAAATTTATATAAAACAGTTTTTTTTTTTGGTAAGCATATAAAGCAGTTATTCCTAGGAGATGTGATTAGCAATAAGTTAATTAAGAGAACGGAGAAAATCTTAAATTGGGAAAAAAATCACCCACAATACTTAGATGCGCAATCGGGATTAGACAGAGCCGGCTGAATGGGCAACCAAAAAAACAATAACTTAGACAAAAGTAGTGCACTATTCTTCTGACTTAGTTTTCCTTTCTCTAAGCATAAAGAGTTGCTCATGTACATATGTCCTAAAGTTCAGCCGTCTTAAAACCTCGAAACAGACCTGTAGCATAACAAGTTGTTCGCATCAAAGTCTACAATGAAGAAATTGGTTTTCTTTGTTTTTTTTTTATTATTGTTAAGTACGAGTGAAAAATAAACTTCGGTTTAAATTGGAGGAAGGAAGTTTCAGAAAGAAGAAGGGAAAAGAAAAACATGAAAGCAATGGAAAGTTTTTCTACTTTCAGGAAAATGGGATTGGGCCAACTAGAAAAGACTTTTTGGACCCAAAGTGAAGCTTCAATTGTTCAAACGGCACCAAGGCATCTACTTTATTTTTTTGTTCCTCGTAGAAGGTAAGATCCATGCATAATCAAATCGTCTGAGAGTGCGCATCATCAAATCTTCTCTCGACGAGCCAGACACCAAATCCGGGGCCATTTCTATATGTCCTCAGCCTCGAGCGTCTCCTTCCTTCTCTTTTTCTAGGCCATGTACTTCTACCAAATGACTAAAACTTAATGAATAGGTATCTGGGTCTTACAAACAACTAATAATAGTAAGATAGCAAGTGCGCAGCGTAATTAAAAAAAAAAATAAAGGTGCAGTGTATCAGTTAGGAAGAAATATTGACGATAGTGTACAAATTGGAACAGTATGTTCTTGTTATTATTTTTGTGGATGAAAATGAGCTAAAATTAATCGGCAATTGATTAGTCAAAATTGTAAGAACATTGACTAGTCATATGAAGTTACAAGGCCAATTACAACTAGACAAAACTAATTTCTGCATCTCATAAGGGCCTGTTATTTGTTAAGAGGGAGTGCTACATTTCACACCTCGCCTGGATCACAGTGTTTTTGCATTATGTTTTACATCATTTTTTTTTTTTATATATACTAATGTTCTACATCATCTTGTTGTGCGTTCATCCACCATATATATATATATGAGCTCTTGTTGAAGAAAAATGAGAATCTATTTTTCCCAATAAAAGAATATAGCATCTGAAAATAAGATAATTATTCCTTGTTATCCAGAATTCCAGATCGTCCCCAAAGAGTAGAGTAGCATAGGATCATCCGAGGGGACCGCCATCTCTTTTTACCTATCAAAGTCTGCCACTTAACTAATAAGGATTCGGTAATGGCAGAAACTACCCTAATTTGGCTCCCATCACTTGCATATACTAATCTTTTTTCCTTAGTTGAGATTGATGTATACCCGATTCATATTCACACCAAGTCATAGTACATCGTCAACAACATGTATATATAAGCAAAATAATGTAAGTATATAAATAAAATATAACATGATCTTCACTGATTTCCTTCAGTTTGTTTTAGTATATCGGAACATTAAAGATTATCCAAATTCTCCACTCCCCACAATACCCTCAATCCCATCATTAAAATCAAACCCACAACTCACTGAATTTCATCCCACGAAAATATACTTTGTTGGCAATTTCCTTTAACTTTTCATTTAATTTAATTACATTTTGTTATTTAATTTTATGTCCCCCATCAGGAAAAAAAGAAGAAGGAATATTGGCTGCTGTGAATACCCGACCCAAAATCACTTGGGCCTATTCGCCTAATCCTTTCACCTTCTTCCTCGGGTCAATCCCATAACATTGGAGTCGCCACCCAAATTTTATTAAGGACAAAACTTGGGAAAAACCTTAGTGTGACTCCTTTAGGCTACATGGTCGTAGCGAACCAAAGTCATGGGATCGGGGGTTCGTCACAGATGGGAACGTGTTAGGCACCCATCCGTGTTGGGTCGAAACTATGTGCAATTGTTAAATGCAAGTGTGCTTGGTGCAAGTGTGCATATGTGGAAAATAAAGAGAAGGGGAGACGAAGAAGATTTGGCTTGCATCCCGTTGTAAAACCGAGACTACCAACGTACCCGAGTGATCGAGGTCAAAGCCACGTAGTTCTAAACATGGCACAAATAGGCCACTTACATCATCAAAAGCATCAGCATATAATAAAAAAGGATTAATCAAAACAAGGTTTAGTGTTACCTCCTGTAGCGCTCCTCTAGCTCCTTGCAATAGGTTGAGTTCTACACCCACCTTCTTTCCACTTCGAAGCTCAATGGTTAATCCTCTTCTTCACTCTTCCTTGATGGACTACTGTTGATGCCTCCCATGAAATTTCTCCAGAGTTTCTGCCTAAGAATGTATCTATAGACTTGGAGAGGTAGAGCTTCTCCAAGCACTCAAGGCTTATGGGTGTATGTGTGAGAAAGATTGTGTGTCCTCTAAAATGTGAATGGGGTATCCTATTTATAGTGTTCTGGGTGAGTGCAGGGGCATGTACCTCTTAATGATGAAGATCTTGGCTGAAAATCTGGGCCAAAACCGTATAGAATCAAATTAGGAATGAAAATCGGCAAAAAATCAGTTTCTAGGCGCCCATGTCCACCAGGACCTGGCGGTCATCCCTGAGGACCTGGCGGTCATCCCTAAGGACCTGGCGGTCATCCTCGCATGTCCGCCAAGACCTGGCGGTCATCCCTGCATGTCCGCCAGGACCTGGAGGTCATCCTGAGATGGCCGCCCGACTCCTTCGGTTTCACGCGTTCTTTTCTTTTTTTCAGCACCCGATCCCCCAAATTTCTCCCTGATTTGATCCTACCGTGTATTCAACTCCTAATCAACCCAGAATCACTCCATTACTTGATGATTACTCTTCAAAATCATTCCATAACTAATTGATTGCGCATTAACACCCATTTTAAGCAAAATCATACCAAAAACAGAAAATCTAATTAAATGATGATTTAACTCTGATTTTCCACAAAAATCAGAGCTAAAATTAACCTGCAAGAAATGTGTTAATGGACTAATCAAACTCTGGAGGATTCATTAACTTGGGCCCTTTAACCCATCTTCAACCCAAAGATAAATCATCTCATTAAAATTGGATTAAAGATAGATAAAAGGCCCAAGTAATGAAATAAACACATTTTAGAGTAAATAAACCTTATTATATATTTTTACCCTAAGATTAAATCATTTCATTAATTCTAGCATTCCAATATACTAGGGCTCAAATCACCAAAATGTATTATTTCCACTAACATAAATTCTTGACGTGCCTTACTCCTAGGACCAAATCATCTCATTAATCCTAAGTTCCAACATGTTCAAAATCTAATTTTAGTAGAAAATTCATGGGTTAAATTTGGGTGTTCACAGATGCCCCTCGTTGATGAGTCCTTAGAGACTAAGGACGAAACAACGTAAGAAAGGAACAACCAAATTTGAATGACAGATGCAAGTGGTGTGCGCTATGAATTTTGAGCAGCTATGCTCTTGGTTTGAAAATCTGGGGCAGCTATGCCACCAAGAAACAATCCAAATCATTCAAAATGACGGGGCAACCACACCCCCAATTGCGTAATCATCTCAAAATTTTTGATAACTATACCCTCAGGAGGTGATCAGTTTTAACACTTCGGGAAGCTATGCCCAATGATGCATGATTATTTTAAAATCTCATGGCAGCTATGCCCCTAATGCATAAAAATTCGGACAGCTATGCCCCTTGTGTGCTATTAATTCGAAACATATGAGCAGCTATGCCCTTGACGTGACCAATTTTAGAAACTTGGATAGCTATGTCTTCAGTTTGCAATAAACTTAAGAAAACTGGGCAGCTATGCCCCTGGTGTAACTATTTTCAGAAACTCGGGCAGCTATGCCCTGGATGTAGTCAACTTCAAAAATTTGGGCAGCTATGCCCCTGACATAATTAGCTTCACAAATTCGGGCAGCTATGCCCTTGATTTGAAATCATCTTGAAGAAATCGGGCAGCTATGCCCTTAACATGATCAAATTAACAAGTCAGGCAGCTATGCCCTCCATGCAATCAAAATTAAAAAACACGGGCAGCTATGCCCTTCATGCAACCAAGTTAAGAACTCGGGCAGCTATTCTCTTCATGCAACCAAGTTAAGAACTCGGGCAGCTATGCCCATCAATTAAATTTTGAAAACCCGGGTAGCTATACCCTTCAAATTTAAAAATTTGGGCAGCTATGCCCTTTATGCGATCAAAATAAAAACTCAGGCAGCTATGCCCTTCATGCAATTAAATTCAAAAACACCGGGCAGCTATGCCCATCATGCAACCAAGTTAAGAACCCGGGCAGCTATGCCCTTTAAATTCAAATATTTGGGCAGCTATGCCCTTCATATGCTCTACTTCAAAAACATCGGGGCAGCTATGCCCCTCTCAATAATTTGGGCAGCTATGCCCAAGGAGTAATTAACTTTGAAAATATGGGCAGCTATGCCCTCCTCAACTTCAATAATTAGGGCAGCTATGCCCCTCACGTTCAAAAAAAGTCCGGGCAGCTATGCCCTTGATGCACTTAAAGCAAAAATCGGGACAGCTATGTCCTTCTCAATGACATAGGCAGTTATGCCCAGGCAGTTATGCCTTTCATGCAAGCAAATTCAAAAACTTGGGCAGCTATGCCCCTTGTGCTTAAAAACTCGGGCAGCTATGCCCCTGATGTATCAAAAAGAAATTCGGGCAGCTATGCCCACCATGCAATCATGAACTTGGGCAGCTATGCCCTTCCATTTCAAAAACTTGGGCAGCTATGCCCTTGATTTAAAATCGACTCAAAAGGTTCGGGCAACTATGCCCCTCAAATGTATAAAACCTTGGGCAGTTATGCCCCTGATAAACTTAAATCAAAAAATTTGGGCAACTATGCCCATGGCGTAATCAATTTCGAAAATGCGGGCAGCTATGCCCTCTTTCAACATCAGAAAATTAGGGCAGCTATGCCCCTCATGTTCAAAAATCCAGACAGCTATGCCTTTTGTTCAACTTTCAAAATTAGGGCATCTATGCCCCTTATTCAAGTTCGAAAAAACTAGGGCAGCTATGTCCTTTGTGCACACATTCCAAAAACATGGGCAGCTATGCCCTTAGAATCAGATATTAACTCTAATGGGGTAGCCTGCCCCGAAAATTATACAATTCAAATCATGGGGTAGCATGCCCCTGGCATCATTTCACAAAAAAGGTTGGGCCTTACAACTCGTTTTATTGAGAATGCCCAAACTCATCAACAAAAGTTAGGGCTTTACATCTCCTTGAATGCCCAAGCTCACATCTCGACACATCAAAAAAAGTTGGGGCTTATATCTCCTCGAATACCCAAGACAACACACATCAACTTTATATAAAAAAATTGGGCCTTACATCTTCTCAAGAATTCTTGACATCAAACATTAATCATCCAAAAGTCGGAGGACCGCCGTGCGCCTAGATTCTACAGGTGATCGTAATGTCTACATCTCAAGTGCGGGCATAGCATGCCCATTATTCCACAGACAAAGTCATCGAAAGATTCGGGCATGCCATGCCCCTCCAGTCATTAACCCTAGGAAATGTAATTCTACATCAAATGACGAATTTAAGATGTTGTCACTTTTGTTGATCATTTACCCTCAACCAAGTCTACCTTACTAAAGAATCCATGTAAGTGATGCATGAGTGTGTCTACCATGTGTTTATTTTTTCAATGCATGAGGGATGCCCCTAGTCTATACAGGATGCCATGACATGTTGTTTTTCCTCTTCCACTTGTTCTCTTTCTCTCTTTCTATTTTTCACTCCGAATGCAAGCGTTATCTACTTCTGTATGTATGGATGCAAGTGCTATCTACATAGTGCATCTGGATGCACGTGCCCCTAGTATGATGCATGAGCAATGAAAATCATTCAAGCCGAAGGTGGAAGTTAAGAAACTCGAAAAACGCGAGTTAGCCATCTAAAATCACAAAAGCTTCACGTGAAGGACTCTCAATGGCCATGAATATATGTTTTTTTTTCAACAAGGACCCCATGAATGGCCAAAACCAGTAGTAATAAGACGCTTTAAATCAAAGGTTTTGAAATTCTTTACCAAATCACCGTCTAAAGGGAACTTAGATCAAGACATCCAATCGAGGACCCTTAAGAGTTTATAAAAAAACATTTTAGAATAAAAACTTGAGCAAAGAAAGATCCCATATGTGAGTATGATTTGACGTCATGAAATTTTCAAAAAGAAATCCCATAGGCAAATCCCAGGTCTAAACTCCACTATTATGTATAGATACTCTCAAAAGGATCAATAGGTCTTTCATTGAGGGTTGTAATGGGGTCATGTGTATAGGTTTATTAAAGAAGGATAGTAAGGGATTCAAAGTTCAAAACGACATCTTAGGAAAGGCCTTGAGTGAGCTCCCATCAAGAAAACAAAAGATATTCTTAAAGCACAATTCTTGAGATAACATCCAACTTGGCTTGACCTTCTTGAGGAAATTCTTCTTGCTCCAAATCAATTGCTACACTTGCTTCTTTGCTGTTTGGATTTCCCGAAATCAATTTTGGAAAATTTTGATGATTTTTCTTCGATATATTTGAACGACTTTCGGTGAATGGCTTCGGCTATTCCTCCGTGTGTACACTTCGGCCTTTTATACTGCTCTTGGAGCGATTCGTTGCATCAACCATCTTGGATGTGTAAAAGTTGAGGCTCATGTGCACTTGTCATCAATAAAAAATTCTTTGATAAAAGCTTGGAGTGAGATCTTCCTAATGGGTTTTGAAGAAGGTATGATTCCTGGAAGGGAAATATATGATAGCCGTAGAGAAGCCTCCAAGGGCTAAAGGTGAGTCGATGTGGGTAATCAAAGAAAGTTTGGCTATCACGTCATGGGCTCAAAGAGGGTTACCAAGGGATAATGCTACCGGGTAGGCTTTCTATTGGTTTGCGGGCTTGAGCAAAGAGAGCCCACATCATATCTTTTATCGAGCATCTATATGAGAAATTCACTTTGAAAAGGCCTGGCAATTTGTTCTAGAATGTAAATGTTGACGTCAAGATTTTTTCGAAAAAAGAAACAGGCATAGGGAGTTCGGAAAAACAAATGTCGGGTTGAGCAACATAGAAAATTTGAAACTCCAAGAGTCATCATTGGTCATCCATCAACAAAATTCCCCTTAATCATGGCAATTTGTGGAATTGAAAAATTAGTTTTTTCCACTCATGGTGTCCTAAAGGTAGGATTTTCAGTCAATTCGGTTCATGGCCATCAAGAATCCTAGACTTAGGCTCTATTTTATTTCAAACAACAATAGGTGGAAAACATGATGGAATATACTCGCAAAAGATGTTTCTTTTCTTTGAAAACAATCTCCTTTTTTTTTATTTGAGAAAACTCAAGCTTCAACAAAGACGATGCACCTCGACTCGATTTTTTTCATTTGAAAATCATGTCATGCAATGTTCAATATATGCAAATGGGGATTCCCTAAAACAAGGTAGACCGACAGGACATGTATGTCAACTGGGGCAACAACACTAAAAATTTATCATCGACTTAGATATATATACCTACATCTCTAGGGTTCGTTTACCTGACTCATCAAATTACACTATGCAATATTGCCCCTACGCAGAGTTGGCACAGCGGTCCCACTAATTACACATATCACACAATAAATAAAGACACTCTATTTACACATAAACAAATCCACAATAATAATCACACAAAAATGCACATACCACTTATTGATTCAATATGCATGAGATGCTCAGGGTATGCAGCTGGTTGGGGGCCAAAAGATTGCCACTAGGGAATAGGCTGACCTACTCACATGAGATAAAGGATATCGCGTGAGGTCCAAGGCCAATTAATCCCCATCATTGCTAAGCATCGAGAAACGGGTTCACTCAAACCACTATCGCTTAAGGAATGCATGTAGCAGATTTGGATTCCCTCGCCCTCTTACGGTAAAGGCTTCATATCAATTGTCATGAATGCAAGGCACTTATGATGACAAGTAAAAGGCACATAAAATTCAACAATTGCACAAAGTCTCTTGAACCCACTACTTCCCCAGTAGAGTCGCCAACTGTGAATACCCGACCCAAAATCACTTGGGCCTATTCGCCTAATCTTTTCACCTTCTTCCTCGGGTCAATCCCATAACATTAGAGTCGTCACCCAAATTTTATTAAGGAAAAAACTTGGGAAAAACCTTAGTGTGACTCCTTTAGCCTACATGGTCGTAGTGAACCAAAGTCATGGGACCGGGGGTTCGTCACGGATGGAAAGGTATTAGGCACCCATCCGTGTTGGGTCGAGACTATGTGCAATTGTAAAATGCAACTGTGCCTGGTGCAAGTGTGCATATGTGGAAAATAAAGAGAAGGAGAGAAGAAGAAGATTTGGCTTGCATCCCATTGTAAAACAGAGACTACCTACGTACCCGAGTGATCGGGGTCAAAGCCACGTAGTTCTAAACATGGAAAAAATCGGCCACTTACATCATCAAAAGCATCAGCATATAATCAACAAGGATTAATCAAAATAAGGTTTAGTGTTACCTCTTGTAGCCCTCCTCTAGCTCCTTGCAATGGGTTGAGTTCTACACCCACCTTCTTTCCACTTCGAAGCTCAATGGTTGATCCTCTTCTTTACTCTTCCTTGATGGACTACTGTTGATGCCTCCCACGAAATTTCTCCAGAGTTTCTGCCTAATAATGTATTTATAGACTTGGAGAGGTAGAGCTTCTCCAAACACTCACGGCTTATGGGTGTATGTGTGAGAAAGATTGTGTGTCCCCTAAAATGTGAATGGGATGTCCTATTTATAGTTTTCTAGGTGAGTGCAGGGGCGTGGACCTTCTAATGATGAAGATCTTGGCTGAAATTCTGGGCCAAAACCGTGTAGAATCGAATTAGGAATGAAAATCGGCAAAAAATCAGTTTCTAGGCGCCCATGTCCGCCAGGACCTGGCGGTCATCCCTGAGGACCTGGCGGTCATCCCGAGATGGCCGCCCGACTCTTTCGGTTTCACGCGTTCTTTCCTTTTTTCAGCCCCCAATCCCCCAAATTTCTCCCTGATTTGATCCTACCGCGTAATCAACCCAGAATCACTCCATTACTTGATGATTACTCCTCAAAATCATTCCATAACTAATTGATTGCGCATTAACACCCATTTTAAGCAAAATCATACCAAAAACACAAAATCTAATTAAATGATGATTTAACTGTGATTTTCCATGAAAATCAGAGCTAAAATTAACCTTCAAGAAATGTGTTAATGGGCTAATCAAACTCTGGAGGATTCATTAACTTGGGCCCTTTAACCCATCCTCAACCCAAAGATAAATCATCTTATTAAAATTAGATTAAAGATAGATAGAAGGCCCAAGTAATGAAATAAGCACATTTTAGTGTAAATAAACCTTATTATATATTTTTACCCTAAGATTAAATCATCTCATTAATCCTAGCATTCCAATATACAAGGGCTCAAATCACCAAAATGTATTATTTCCACTAAAATAAATTCTTGACGTGCCTTACTCCTAGGACCAAATCATCTCGTTAATCCTAAGTTCGAACATGTTCAAAATCTAATTTTAGTAGAAAATACATGGGTCAAATTTGGGTGTTCACAGATGCATTTAAATACAATTTGTTATTTAATTTAATGTCCCTCAAATAATTGGTTCTAGCTTCTTTCTCTGAGTTTTGGATTTCTCAATGAAAAATGGTATTGCTGCATAATAAACATCTTTGTTTTCGTGCTCATATCTTAGGTCAGCCCACATTTACGGGACATTAGCGGACCCAAGCTCTTTCAGATCAAGGTGTAATAGGAATCATAAAATTTAGCATCTGTTTCCAAGAGTCGAACTCACCAAGAGTCGAACTCACCACTCAAACTCAAGATTCCTTTTGATAAAACATCTTTGTGTACTAGTAAGTGAGCAACCTTGTTTCTTTCTTGGAAACCTATGCGAGTGGGTAGTTTGGATCCTGATATTTCTCATATGTTTTTTGCTGATTTGGTTCTTTTTGCAGAGGCTACTCTTGAGCAAGCAGATGTTATCACAAACTGCCTGGAATTCTTCTATGTTAGCTCTGGTCAACGAATCAACAAATCCAAATCCAGGATCTTCTGTTTATAGAAGGTTTCCTCAAGTCTAGCAGCATCAATTAGCAATAAGTGTGGTATTACCCCTAACGGATAATTTAGGGAAGTATCTTGGCATCCCTCTCATTCATGGTCGTACCAGCTCAAAAATCTTTAAATTCATCACTGACAAAGTTGATGAGCGCCTGAAAGAATGGAAAAATCATTCTCTTTCTTTTGCTGGAAGATTGACACCCACACAATCTGTTTTGCAGGCTATTCCTTCTTACTCCTTGTAGATGCTGCCTATTCCAGTGGGTATTATTGATGAGGTTGACAGGAAGACACGTCAATTTCTGTAGGGCTCTACTCCTGATGAGCATAAGCCCTCCTTCGTCAAATGGGAGACAATTTGTCAACTAAAGGCACATGGAGGGCTAGGGCTTAGATCTATGCATATAGCCATGGTTGTTAAAATCGCGGTTTTACTCGTCAAAAAGACCGATTTTACGTTTTTAGGGGCCTATTTCGTGTTAAATCGTGTGTAAAATCGAATTCTGGTCAAACTCGGTCAAACTCGTGAGTCAACTCGTAAACTCGTTAAACTCGACGAGTTCGACCAAGTCTGACCGAGTTCATTTTGTCGGTTCAAAATAATAATAAAAAAAAATTGGCCTTTGTTAATGGCTTACTGTCGGGGAGAAAAGTACCAAAATGAAAAAAAAAACTCATCCTAATCCCTAATTCCCCTTTCTCAACTCACCTCCTCACTGTCACCGCCTCTAGAGCACCACCGCGGGCTCCTCCTCCTCCTCCTTCATCTTTGGCTCCTCCTCCTCTAGGTATATACATATATACACATATATATACACACATATATATACATACATACATATATATATATATATATATATATATATATATATATATATATATATATATATATATATAT
>JAKUCV010004315.1:4594-18730 GCA_028386065.3 Turnera subulata
CAGCTATATTGAAGTGTCATCTAGTGTATACGATGGGTATCCTATACCCAGTCAAACCACCTAATTACCTTTCCTAAATTTCAGTCATACAACTTTTTCCCCCAAAAGATGGGGAAAAGACCAGCTACAAGAAGAAATTCTATGTGAAGGGGTTGCAGGTATCAAACTGTAAATCGCTTGCTTAATCTGTTAAACCATATCTGGCCTCTGTGGCAGCAGAAGATTATAGAACTTGTCATGCAAGAAGAAATTCTTTCCTTTGCTATCAACTGCTTTCTTCCAACCGCACCACCCACCATTTACAATTTTCTTGTGCTCATCGGTGCCAGTATAATGAGGATCCAGTATTAGGAATGCACAATCTCCGCTGGCTTCATTGTAATCAACTCCCAAAAGGGTATATGCAAGAACGCCGCCACCTGTATTTTATATAAAGTATTATCAGCAGCATGTATCATGATTAATACGCTTCTATTTTTCTCCTAAACAAAATCTGAATCACACTGCTGTAAAAGCCCGACAAAAAATCTTATGAAGTGGTCATGCACACAGTTTAAGCTGAATATTTGTAATAAACAAGTTGAAACACCATCTCATCATACTTACCAATCATAATAGGCGTGCCTTGATTCTCAAAGTGCATTGCTAGCTCTCGGCATTTTTCTGGAAGCTCTGCTCCTGATCGAACATTAATGATTTTGCAGCTAACCTGTTAAATACAAGCTACCCTGTTAACCCCATTGCCTGAAATTTCTGATGCAACACACCCTATCTGAGCTTAGGATAGTATATATAGAGCCAACTAAAAATCCCTGAACTTCATTATGAAGGAACTTCAAAAACTGGAGAGATATACTAACCCCGAGAAGTTTATCCAAAACAAAGCTCAACTCGATGGCACCAATCCATTCACGTGATCCAATAAAAGAAGGTTCTTTATCACCAATCTCTACAAGTGACTGCTGTATTTCCCTGGAGAATGCTCAGGTTTGTGAGAAAAATCACAAGGAACCAAAAACATGGCTTGTTCCATGTAACATCATTACTTTGCAGTTCAACAGAAAATCTTACATATACACAAAATAACAGTAATTTCAGAAATTCCATCGGGTTGCAAGAGGTGACTTTTAATACCTATGAGAAGGAACGTCAATGGATGTATAATATTGGAGCCTGAACCACGAAATTATAGTCTGCAGAGAGCGGTAAGCACAACCCCATCCCTAACAACGCATAGAAAGATGATAAATTACAACTGCAAGTACAAAGGAGATGACAATAAAGAAACAATTTTGGTTTCAAGAGTATGACTTGTGAACTGATGAAGCTCTGTTGTCTTCCATGTGTGTGTCTGTGTGTGTGTGGGGTTGCGGTGGGGTGTTTGTGCGCATGTCTGTGCATGAAGAGAAAGAAAGAAAGAAAGAACGAAATTTGATTACCGAATCATCAAATCCATCTTGAAGGTAATGATGGTATTCATAAGAACCTTGAACCAGAGAGGCAATGCCACCAGAGACTTCATGGACAACAGATAAAAAGTAAATATCATATTTATTTATGAACCACAGGACCAGATGGGAGAAACAAAAAACAGGTCCCTCTTACCTCCGCTACTGGGAATGCCAATGTGTACATCTCTGAGCAAAGGAGGGCCTAACATAACCACAGGAACGCATCAGTTAGAGTACAGAATACATGAATGAACAATAACGAGGAAGTTAAAGATGTAACAGATGGTTTGAGCCAGAAATCCAAACATTGGCATAACCACAAGAACGCATCAGTTATAGTACAGAATACATGAATGAACAAAATAGCGAGAAAGTTAAAGATATAGCAGACGGTTTGAGCCGAAATCCAACAATCTTCGCACATGAAACAGTTACCTTTTCGTCTTGATTGGCTCCTTGAGTTATCCTTTGTTGTAGAGAAATCCAGGGCATTAGCAATTCGCAGAAGGGGACGATCAGAAGGTAATCCAAGCCTTAAGTGTAAGGATCTTCTGACTTCAACTACAGAAAACAAGTTCTAGTGAATAGAAGAAAAATGTGAATTTTCCTATTACAACCAATTTTCAGGGAAAGCAGCAGGAAAATTGACATCAAAAATAGGAAAATTCACGGAAGTTATCAATTAATTACCACACAAAAGCACTCATAGATCCCTTACTTTGAGATCCTGGCCACATGAAAAGTCACCTGAACTAGAAAGTTGATCTACCAACTGCTCAGAGCTTACCTTGCTTCAGTTCTGTCTCCCCATAATTGAGTTCATAGACAACAGTTATTGGATGCAGCAGGCCAGGTGGATTATAGTGATATGGACGTAGCTGCAAATAAAAAAGCACATGTTTAATAGTTTTACAGAGTTAAGCACAATAACACCACGAAAGGAAATATAGGTATACAATTGCAATACGAGAGAAGTACCAGAGAAGACAAAGCTAATATCATTTTTATGCAAGACATATTTCAAGGACTAGTTCCCCTATTTGGGTCAAGAAAGCACACAAGAGAAGTACCAACACAAAAGAGCATAAAAAGCAGGGACCAGTAGAAGCATACACGAAACATTTGGAACAGTGATATCATAACTCTCGCAAAGCTGGATTGTTATGGCAACAAAAATAGATACCTAGTACAAACTGTAAAGCTACCTGAGGATGCTGTGTTAGGAGGTTGGGAAGTATTGCTTTCTTCATTGAATTTAACTGGTCAATCAACCCAGAGACAACCAATTTTGACACTGCATCCTTAAGAGGAAGATGCTTGGCAGCATAGCACAGCACTTCTAGCTCAAAATCCACAACTAAGAGCCTGGCTTCATCCAAAACTGAAACGACAAAGTTGAAAAATCAGTAAAAATACAAGCCAGAAAGTTCAGCAGTATCGCAATGCAAATTCTGTTCTACACTCCAAACATACAATTTTGTAAGTAGTCAAGATGGAAGCAATACCTGGAAAATACTCTGCAGAAGGTGCAGCGGGACTTAAAGACTTCTCTGAACTATTAAACAGAATAGTTACTTGGATCGTGTCTGCATTCTAAGCAGAAAATTCATCTCAAAAATGAATACCACAACTATTTCTAATAATGGCTACTAAACCAATACAAGAGAAGCCGCTTAATAACGGCTAAACTACTCAAGCATGCACGTCACAGAACAAGAAAGAAAACTCCATTCTCTGTTACCTCTGCAGAAAGCACTGGTGGCAAATGTTTGCTTTCCAAAGAGAAATATCCACAAGTTAGGACATTTGCATCCGAATCTTGAGAATCTCCTTCACCTAGAAGCTTAACGTTTGCAATATCACCGTCAAATTCCAAGTCTTTTCCACGAAGAACGACAGGTTGAGCTACATCTGAAGAGCCTCCTCTCAAATTCTCCACCAAGTAAACAACCCGCGAATCTTTCAACTTCGCTACAACCCCTTCAATAGCATCCAAGAACCTCTCCCCCGCACCTAAACCAAAAGGAAACGGTTCATGAAAATCAAGCAGTAAGCAGAGCTAGTGGAATTTCCATTTCTGGAGACAATATTACCAGAAGCATTGCTCGCCGGAACGTAGAACGGAAGCTTAATCGGAAGGTTGCAACGGAGCAAACATCCCCTCTCCCAAACAAACTTCTCGGGACGATCCTCGTCGTAAACAACCGAAGAAACGGATTCAACACTCGTAGAATCCTCTCTCCTCGAGACGAAAAATCGAATTCCACCTCCGCTATCCGAGTCAGCAACCGCCCCGATTATCTCTTGATTCTCCAGCTTCGCTCCATTAGAGAGTAAACTCCTCAGTTTACGAGCAGCGCCGGCGGCCTCGCGAGCACTTTTCTCGAGGTCAGAACTTCCAACAATTAGAGCTCCGATTATGTAGAATCCCTTTAACAGTAGTGCTTGGAGATCTTCTGCTTAGTTTGATAATAAAGTACAATAGGCGATTAAAAAAACCAGTTAAAATTCCGGTAACGGACATTGAAATGGAGAGTTACCTGATTCCTTGGTGAAATCCGGGGAGGAGGAGGAGTTGACTGTAGTGTGGATGCATCGAAAGGTGGAAACGATAGTAAGAGGCGGGAAAAATGGGGATCCGATGAGCCACTGGAGCTCCGGTTCGTTTTTGGTGGTTAGTAGGAGCTTGGGGCACAGAACTGTCACGCTTGTGCTCCCTGTCACCGTCTCCATTTGCGCCAGTGACGGAGCGGAGAGCTACGCTGCTGTTGTTCTTTCAGTTCCGCTGCCAGTCCGTTTCCGGCTTAACGTGTCGATTTGACTGACATCTACCGTTTCCTGTGAATTTGCAGTTTCCAATTTTTGGCGTCAAGTATGGGCAAGACTAAAGAGGATGAGCGAGAGTGAAGTCCACTAAGCCCAATTGTTGGTGCAAGCCTAGCTCGGGTCCGTTCAGTTTTGTTGAGCCCATCTACATTTCTCGCAAGGGCCTAATTGGTGATTGTGGGCGAGCTCGATGCCGATTTCATTTTAGGCCCACGTAATAAACTAGATTAATTTATCCGAAGAAATCAATCTAGGAATGCAATCATGGATGTAATTTTTATAACTGATTGCCATTGAATCCACATAAAAAGAAGGCGATGGAGAATGATATTGATGTCCAATTTTGGTCGTGATCCAAACAATGTGAATTTGGTGATCCTTAAACGGAAGTAACCCGTAATTAAGACAACTTGCAACTGAACTGAACCTTTTCTGGTCTGAAGGATTCTGCTCTCCATTCATTTCTAACTATATTAGAACTTCAATGAGCTCAATATGAAATATACGCTAAGTTGTGACATATATATATATATGCTTACAAAAAATTGTGTAGAAGTATGAGCAGCACTAATCTCCTAGGCAGCCTACACAAAACAACACTGGGGCAGTCATATTCCACGGCTACTTCGCAGCACCGCAGGGGAGAACCCACTCAACCAAGGGAGATCTTCTTCTTTGATGCGTAAGATGCCAGGCCTGCAACAATCACACTTCTTAGAATATACACAAGGATATTCAAACAACTTTCTAGATAAGAAGCAAGTTTCAAGATTGTTTCTTTTTCATGTTCCTTATGTAGTGTGTAGACAATGCGTATCCTTATAGGTTCTCTAGGAAAATCATAGAGTGTATCCACAAAGTTTAAACCGGCCTTACTTTGCTTAAGGGCGTCCTCCAACAAAGCCCAACTGAGTCCTCCCTCAACCTGCCAAAAAGACAGAAAGAACAAGATGAACCTGATGTTAAAAAGTTCCATTTACAGCATACCTTGACCTCAAAAAAGATAGCTTTGGGAGAAATGATGGAACTTTCAAACGAACCTATGTTGATGTCCTTAGTAGAAAGCTAGAAAAGAAGAAATAAAAATGAAGGGCAATGAGATGATGCAACGTAGCTCTTACCCATCCTTAATTCCATGGTTATTGGAGTAAGAGTTACTGCTGAAAACACAATAATCATCTGCAGTGATAAATGTTGGATTAGATGTCTTCAAAGGGTCACCCTGTGCACTAACCATGCACATCCCTTGAGAATATCCTGGAGAACGTAACTTCTTCTGAAGCCTAAGACTTCTAGGAAAACAGTTGGATTCACCCTCGTCCTCCTGACTACAGAAACCTTCGTGTCCAAGGCTACTCCGGCCTTCGTTCAAAGACTCAACTCCGTAGCCAGGGTGGGCTTTCAATGCATCATCCGGTAGGGATCGGTGAGACGAGGTTGTTCCAATGCTCAATACATTTCCATCATTGTTCCTCAAGGCCCTTACCACCTCCACTCTGTGAGAAGAGTGAGAAGAGTTGCGAGGCAACTGAGAGCCGAAATCAGAAGAACAAGTTAAAGTAGTTTGGTCCCTTATCATAGGCTTTTCGGACACATGATCAGAATAGTCAGAATCACTTCCTCTTGCCAAGGGTGATTGAGACTTGTGTTGCATTCTCCTGGAACAACTAAATAGATTGAAAGATAGCTTCCTAAGTTTTGCACGCTTTGAGACTGGAGCAGAAAGAACAAGATTGATCCGGATTTCTACATTACAGCCCAAGATTGATTGTAGTGAACTGGCAATCAGCTTCCATGACCTTTCAGCCTTGGCAGCATAATCAGATTGATGGAATTCCAATTCAGCTACAGCCAGCTCTGAAATTCAAGCATTTCAAATTAGGTTAAACGTCAAGAGTGGGGATTAAAAGTGAGAACATTTGAATTGACATAAGATGGTTAACTTCAACTGATAAAGGAACTGATGACTGAAAATGATGGTACAGATTGCAGGAATACTATGAGCAAAGTAGCTGGGACTGGGTGAGTTTTAAGACCAACTTCAATATGTTTGGTTATGAAGTTCAATTCTCAAGCTTATTAATCATATAAAACGACAGAGATGAAAACCGAAGAGATTTCCTATGTCCTTCCACAGATTTTTAGTGCAAAGGAGCATAAACCTTATAAATTGGCATGTACCTTGATTAACGCAAAGAGAAGACAGTTTCCCTTGTTTCCAAAGAAAATTCTTGAGGGAATTTGATTGCAATAATTCCAAAGCTCCCTTCCATATGGACTCCAGGGTTTCTTTACAATTCGCCTGCATTTGCAATTTATCTGACTTGATGTCTTCACACGAACAAGGGACGGGATGCTTCAAGCTCTCTCCAGTGGATGATGTGCTGCAAAACTCACCATCTGCATCCACGAAAAAGGTGAACTAGATAACTTTCTTCCAGACCTCAAAAGAGCGTCATAACAATCTATACTAACAGTGAAATGTCCCAACCTCTGTCATGAGCACTTCTCAAAGAAGACTTTGAATCATTTGCATCCACGGAAGAAGACTCTAACGAGCTTAATTGTAGAAGAGCCACTGTGAGCCAAGTGCTTTGACTCTTTGACATCCTCAGTTGTTTCTCAGTTTCTGAAAGTATTTTTAGAGCGTCTCTAAGTCTCTGCATGTCCACTTCAGCTGTGAAAAAACATACAAAAACAAGGAGATGATGATCCAAGAAATATAAAGTGAAAATGGGCAGCTAGAACTAGGAAAAAGCATGCGCATATCATGTACTAGAGGCTAAGAGATTTTAGTTTTGCAAGAATGAAATGGAACGACAGCTTACATCTATGGCTTTTTGAAAACTTCTTTCTAACTTCAGAACTATCTTCGTTGCATTTTCCAGCGAGGATGTCCATTATCAGATTAGCCAACTGTGAAACAAGCTGCATTGGATCAATCCTGGATCTCATCAACTCCCTGGCCTTTATAACCGTATTTGAAGTGTCAGAAGACAAAGCTAGATCCAGCAAATCAAGCAATTCATCGTCGGAAACAACTCCAATCTGCAAATCACAACAGGAAAAACTTAATGAAATAGTTGAGACACGACATACAAAGGCCTAGAAAGAAATGTCAAGCACCCACAAGCTCATAGGCCAAGGACATAGTAATTCTTCTACCAAGCAAGCTCAGCTGATCAAGCATCATTTCTGCGTCCCTAAGCGAACCATTTGATTTTGCTGCTATGAATTCTAAAGCGACCTGATCAAACTCAATACCCTCTTCAACACAGATACTCCCCAATCTGTTTGCTATATCATTGTCCTTAATCTTTGGAAAGTGGTATCTTTGAGACCGAGCAACTGCGGTTCTTGGCAACTTATCCAGGTCAGGAGTGATCATCACAAAGACAACATTTCGAGAAATGCTGTCAAGGCTATTCAAAACAGTTGCCCATGTCTCCCCATCCAACAAATGGCACTCATCAATGATGAAAACCTTGAATCTTGATGAAATTGGAGGGATTGAGGCATTCTTAATAAGGGACCTTATCCTCCCAGCCCGATTAATTCTAACAGTATCCACTTCATGCACATCCCTGCTCCTTCCTGAAGAGAACAACACGCATTCTCGGCAAAGACCGCAAGGTTTGTACTCTTCAAGTGACATACAATTCAAAGCAGCAGCAAATATCCTTGAGGCAGAAGTCTTCCCTGTGCCCCGAGGACCATGGAAAAGATACAAGGGGGTTATTCTTCCACTTGAAATTGCACCCAGAAGAGACTTTGCCACTATATTTTGACCCACCAATTCATAAAATGTCTTTGGCCTGAACTTTTGACTTAAACTCCTAGGAGTTTCATTCATAATAGGCTTCCAGCAGCTCTGACCATGCGAAGTTGTCTCAGCTACATCACAAGACAACAAAGGACTCCCTTCAGCATCATCATAGGCATTTGATTGTCTGAACCTTGGAGTTCTTGTCCAGCAGCAGCTTATCCCACATCCACTATCATCTTGAACAGCAAAATCTCTCTCTTCATTGGCATACATCGATGTACTATGGCTTGATGGAAAGTCACTCCCTGACAAGCAAGGACTACCAACACGACTCAATATATCACCCACCATCCAAGATGATTTCGTTCTTTCTTTCTGCTGGCTTGTATACCTCGGCTTCGACTGGCCCGTGCTTTCTACCAGCGGTGATCCTACAACATGTTCATTAATTGAATCCACATCCTCCAAGTTGTTACTCAAAGGTGTACTGCACACCAAATCCAAACCTTTGCTTCCATGATTATCCACACGCTGCATTTCATCCAATGATTTGTTTCTGCAACTTTCCACTTGATCTAACCCAACATTTTCCAGTCCACATTCACCTTCTCTCCCAACAGAATCACCTATGTTCCCTTCTCCGCCATTATTCCCGCATAAGATTAACTTAGCCCTGGTCAAATCCAAATGACTTTGCAGTTCACAATCATGAACTCGTTTCTCAGTCCGTTCATGGAGAAGCGAACTCTTCATACCCGAAAGACCACCATGATTGAACCCGGTCTCGTTGCCACCATTCATGAAGCGTAGAGAAATCTCATTGGAGGAATTGGTTTCCCAGTTCACATTCTCAAGCAAAGAAGAGAACTTGCTCATAGAATTAGTAGACGGATCCCTCAGTGACCTCACCCTCCTAAGCGCTATTAGAGTTCTTGTGATGGGAACATCAACTGAATGTCGCCGCCCATCCATCATTTTCAAAAAATGCAGTACCCGAATCAAAGTTTCACCCTTCTACACACTGCAACCCAAAGTTTCAGACTCCGCTAGGAGCTGCAACTCGGCCCTGAAAATCAAATAAAAGTTGTAGACACTTAATAAAGAAAAAAGACAAAGGAAACTACTTACCAAAAGCAAAAAGTTTAAAAGAGGAAACCCCAAATGCTAAACAATGCAACACATTAAAAGACTTTTTAAAATACTAACAGACTGTCACTTAAAATATAGAAAACAGAGAGACACGCAATGTCCTCATTTTTATCGAAAGCAAACACCATCAGTCACTACATTATATCACAGAAGAAAAAAAAAAGAATTAACAGAAGAAAATGCAAAACGCTGTAGCACCTGTTGCCAATAACAGTACAGAAAACAGAAAGACACCCTTTTTGTCACCAAACAGAGAGTAGAAGAAAGCCATTCTTCATGGTGATAACTAGTAACAGCTAAATGCGAGCAAAAGAAACACTGCATTGCTTTAAAGCCTTAAAACTATTCTTCATCTCTCCAAACAGAGACTAACAGAGCTTACACAGAGAGAGAGAGAGTGAAATAAGAAACATGGAGAGAATCTGTGAATTTCAAACACGAAACATTAAACAAAACGAAACGACAAGACAGTAGGGAAAAAAGAAATAAACCCAAACCTGTACAACAGAAATGTCCAAAAATACTCCAGCTTCGAAGTTGGCAACGTTTGAAACGATGAGTAGCGTAAAAGGCGGGATACCCAAAACCAAGAAAGAAAAAACACAAGAGCCCAAATCCTAAAGCTCCGGTCTTGGATATAGTAGTAGTACAGGTAGTTTTAAGTTAAAAGAGGTACAAACTGCATTTAAACGGACAGGAGAGGAGATAATGAGGATGTGGAGAGAGAGAGGTGACGGTGGTAAGTGGCAAACTAGTAAATGTCATTAATGAGCGAGGGTGATAATGATGATTATGAGGAAAAATTGAAAGGGAGACAGCGTGTCCAGAAGGTGAAAGAGAGAGCAGAGGAAAATTTTTTGGTGCAGGAAAACTCTCTGTGGTTCCATTTTGGTCAGTGTATTTTTGGCAGAGGAGGGAGAGGGTGTGTGTTTGCCTCGTCCAGCGAGCCTGGTGTCAAGGGCAGTTTGGGTATTTTATCTTTATGGAAAAGTCCGTTTCAGTTAGTTTGGTTTGGTGCCAAAGAGGCTGAAGTGTACTGGTAACTGTGGTCTGCTTTTCTTCTGCGTTTTCCGCTTTCCACTCTCAGTCCGCAGCGCGTGCGTTTCACGGGTCAAAGAATTTGGAGTCACGTGTGTTCTCCGGTATGGGGCCTTACCCTAAAATTCTGCCCATTTTTCTGATTTTACAACTGTGTATTTGTTTTGGAAGTATGTTATGATTTCTGAAGTAGAAATTTTATCCGTTCAGTTTTTGCCTGGAGAAATAAAGAGGAAATTTATTTTTTATTTGGAATTTGGGTCATTCTATTTGACAAGGAACGTTAACAAGACTGGTGTGAGCCCCCTCCTAACATTCAAACACAAATTTATTTTTTTTCCACCAAAAAAAATAAAATTATAAAAATGAGATTTCACACTTGTATTTCCTTTGCAATAAATGGTCCCTGGAGTAGAGATTCTGGGAAAGCAAATTTTTCAGGAGAGATAAATAAGTGGAACTGAATTATTTGGATAGCATGACATTTGCAAATAAAACATGATAATATAAGGACTAGTGTCGTTTATTAAGTTTTGAGTTTTGACATCGGAACTTAAAGCCTATAGGACTGGGTGAAATTTAAAAAGGGTATAATCAATAATGGCATTGGGGGTTATAATCAAACACAATTATTTGCTTATTTTGTACTCTGCCCATGGGATTAATTAAAGGAGTCAACCTTGTTGTAGCTTTGTAAAGGCTGCAGCCACCCACCTTTTACCCTTTTTTAGTCTTTTATTGGCTTGGCTATCCTCACCTTCACCTACCTCCTGTTCTTCTAAAATGGGGACCAACCTCTATCCCTTAATACACATACTTAGGTTGAAGAAGAAGAGGCGACATTACTTGTTTTTTATGAACAAAAACGAAATATCCTAAAACAAAACCATGGGGACCAATCTCACACCATTATTTTATTTGTCAAAGACCCACTGTTCACGCGCTGGAGATACGCCTGACAATTACTACTATCCAGTATTCAGCCAGCTACCCCTCATGCAAGCGAAGCTAAAAACATTGAATGGGTTTTAAGTTTTTAGGACAGAAAAAAAGCAGAGGCCGGACAAGAAGCCATTGAATCAGAACTGGATGGATCCTGTTATGGTAAAGCTCTTTTCAAAGTTTCGTCAAATACCCAACAGTTTTTACTTGCTTTATTACCGTGTGCACCCATCAACATAGGCTATACTTATGAGTACTGCACCTCCCTGATTTTACTACTACTACTCTCTGGCCTGTACCAATAGGAGCCATGAATGTGACTCCTCTGTCTCTCTGTGGCTTTGTGGATGGGTTTTTCTCTTCCATTGAAGTTACACTTGTAGGGTGGCAGGGAGCCGAAAACAGACACTACCTAGATGTGACTCAAATTTAAGGGGTTTTCCTCTTTTATGTTTTGCTTGGGGGAGACTGCATAAAAGAATGAAAGTAACAGTGACCTCACTTGCATGTCCTGGTAAAAAGCTGTGATCTTTATCATTTCACCCTCGCATTTAACCCCTCTTATTCTCTTTCGGTTTAATAAAACATTTCTTCTACATGAATTCTCGAGCTTGGTGCAGATTCCAATGTTATAATTAAACAAAAAAAACTCGATGTATTACGGTTGGATAAAAAGAAAATGATGTTGTTAAAGAAAGGATAGAAAGAAAATGATAGGTCAAATGTCAAATTCTGTAGTAGTAGTAGTAGTACCATATTATATTTTGACAACGGCATCTGTTGGGTTGGAAATACCTGGAACCTAGTAGACCATAGATATAGGCAACGATTTTTCTTTTCCCCAGTCAATTCTTTTAATGCAACAATTCTCCTTCTAATCAATGACTAATCATTTTTAATGGCATAGGACTAACAAATAATGGGATTCAACATAGATTAGAGATGTGTACTTCGGAGTGAGTGCGCCGCTTCAAATTTGGCATCACATTACCATTACCATGGGATGGGCTTTCCATGTGTGTTTTCTTTCACTGGAATACTCCATGGATTACACATATTTATAGCTTCTATTGTTCTTGACCAAATCTATTTGCCATAAGAAACACCAAACAAATTGCCATGAACACATCTTCTTGTTGTTTGGAGTGATTATCGCAGGGTAGCCCTATGATAACAATAAAAATACAGTAACCAATCCTTGCAATTACCTTCTCAAAAGTGAAGTACAAACAGATTTTTTATGAGTTCTATAAAAGAAGGGTTACTTCAATCACATTCATTGTCTACCTAAGCCTACGCAAAGTGAAAGCCCTTTATTACAGACCCCGTGAGAAAGGGGATATCAAATAAAAGAGGCAGAATTATCGGCGGCGGCCATGACAGGTGCCCTATTCATAGACTGTCCGTGTAGCCTGTGACACGCCGTTCGCCTATGCAGCTAAGCCTGCAATTACCAATTCCCGCCCATGAGGCCATGACCCCTTTATCCTTAAATCTTATCCTCATTAAATGGGCTCGGTAGTGGATTATACATATTTGAGAAAGACATAAATAATTACGGGCCACAAAGGCCTACACCTATAGACAGCTCGGCCCATGAATGGAGTGGCTCAAATCTAGCCCTATTCTACTCGGCCAATAATTACCCAGAAACATGAATCAGAATTACCTAAAAGGTACGGAATATGGTGTCAATTTTTTTTGGTAAAGGAAAGTTTGGGTTGAGGGGAGGCTCCCCAGTCCAGGGCCAGGGCAAACTACTGGGCTCAGAGGACGCTTATAGTGGTATTTACAGACTACCCACCAAGAGAGACGGTCGGTGGGGTTCGAACTCTCAACTTAATGGGAGTGCTTACTGAACCTCAACCAACTAAGCCAACCCTCGTTGGCAATATGGTGTCGATTTGTTATGTCTATCGGTCATTTTATTTTGTGTGTTTCATTTTGGGCATTTTATTATTACCTTATTCTTCGTTCTAAAAAAACGTAGAAATTATCTACTTTATGGATTGAATATTGTAAAAGAAAAAGATCCATGAGAAATTGATGAGGAATGAAATAATCCAATCTAGGCCTAAAGGCCCAATTGAGATAAAGTTCAGGACCAGGCCTAGGCCCGATATAAGAGTCTAGGACCAGATCCAATACAAAAGGCCCAAGACCAGTCCAGCTAGCAATTTTGTCATGTGGAAAATATGATAAGCGTTATATGGAGTTGAAGGGACAACTGGAGTTAATGCTCCACCACCAAAAACCCCTATAAAAAAGGGGCAAGATTAGAGTTTCAAGACACCACTTTCCTTCTGGAGAAAACTCTACTCTCCACAAGGAAATTCTCTCTAGAGAATATAATTCTCTACTCTCAAAATTCTCTCTCTGCACTCTCTCAAATTAATAGAGAAAAATCCCCTTTGCTAACTTAGGCATCGGAGGTCCTCCCGGGGTCACAACTCTAGACTTCCCCGGGTCCTTCTTGTTAGTCTTGCAGGTGCTCCAGGCATAGAGATCAGGTCCTCCGGATAACAAGATCAAGCCAAAGAGTCCCCAATCATGCCAAGTGGAATTTACATCTATACCCCGGTAAAAAATTCGTTTTTTACATTGGCGCCGTCTGTGGGGAAAGGACAAAAAAGCCATGGCTTCTCCACTTGAGCAATCAGGTCCAGTAGCAGAGTCCAACCCACCAATTTATGGAACTCTTGTCACTAGGGGTACTCTACCAATCAGAGGTACTCCAGCCGCCGGCGGTACACAAATCGCCAGAGGTACTCTAACCATTGAGGACGTAATCTGATCACCGGAGGTACTCTGACCACCTAAATCATTCCCAATAGTGGAACCTTGGCCAAAGGTCCAAAAATTCCAGCCAACTCGCACACACTCCCATCAGGAGGTATTGTAGAGGCAGGACATATGGAAGGAACCAAAAAGGAGCCTGTAGATCTCCCATGTGAAGAGAAAAAA
>JAKUCV010004316.1:0-18742 GCA_028386065.3 Turnera subulata
AAGCTTAACGGTAGATAGTGAACTCTTCAAGTGTATCTTGAAGGACTGGATTAGCCACAAATTAGTTGTGTGTGAACCAGTATAAAAATCTCTTGTGTCCTTCTATTTTTCAATTCCGCACTTCATTTCCTGCAAAGTTTTTAATTTTTGGTCATAAGCTATTCACCCCCCCTCTAGCTTAAGTCTATTGTTCCTAACAGTTACCACAAGGGGCGTGTTCCACCTTGATTGGCTCTGGAACTACTGCATAGTGAAAACTAAACAGCACACCACGTGAAATCTAGTAGAGAAAAGCAAAAAAATCGAATTGAGAAAAGGATGTAGTAGAGTTTTCCCAAGCAAAAAGCTTAATGGCCAACCCCCCTTAAAACGTATTATGAGGGCTCTATTTATAATGTTCAGGGTCTCAAGGGGCGTGTTTTTGATCCTAGGGTCGAGATTAAACCCGTAAATCCAATGGCTAAGGGTAGAGATCGAAAGAGGAAAAACTAAAAAATTGTCGAAACTGGAACACACGACCGCCATCTGGGGTCGGTCATGTCGTGGTGACCGCCGGCAGGTGGCGGTCATGGCCCCATGACCACCGACCTGTCGGTCACTATTCATGGCTTTTCCGATTTTGACCCGGTTTCCTTATTTTGACTCCAAACCGATTCCTGCGCTCAAAGTATGGATTCTCAGACAAGAAAAACTCCCTATTCTTCAGGAGAACTCCATACTCCTTCCATGTAAACTCAATTACTTAAACTCTACTCCAAAGATTAAGAATTATTCCTCTTTTATTCCATAAAATAGGCAAAATAATAAACTAACTTAATTGGGCCTCTAATTCAACAAAAATCAAAGACAAATAAGCCAGAAAATTCGTGCTAAGCTTGGGCCTAATTATAAGAATAATCCATTGATTTATTCATTGGGTTCATAAAGCAAATTAAAAACAAAAAATTAACCATAGGCTCCAAAACACTATAACAAGCAATGGAACAAATAGATGGCTAAATTTGGGTGTTCACAATCTCATTAAAATTGGATTAAAGATAGAAAAAAGGCCCAAGTAATGAAATAAACACATTTTAGTGTAAATAAACCTTATTATATATTTTTACCCTAAGATTAAATCATCTCATTAATCCTAGAATTCCTATATACAAGGGCTCAATTCACCAAAATGTATTATTTCCACTAAAATAAATTCTTGACGTGCCTTACTCCTACGACCAAATCATCTCATTAATCCTAAGTTCCAACATGTTCAAAATCCAATTTAAGTAGAAAATACATGGGTCAAATTTAGGGTGTTCACAGATGCCCCTCGTTGATGAGTCCTTAGAGACTAAGGACGAAACAACGTATGAAAGGAACAACCAAATTGGAATGACAGATGCAAGTGGTGTATGCCATGAATTTTGAGCAGCTATGCTCTTGGTTTGAAAATCTGGGGCAGCTATGCCACCAAGACACATTCCAAATCATTCAATATGATGGGGCAACCATACCCCCAAATGCATAATCATCTCAAAATTTTGGGCAGCTATGCCCTTAGGAGGTGATCAATTTTAACACTTCGGGAAGCTATGCCCAATGATGCATGATTGTTTTAAAACCTCGCGGCAGCTATGCCCCTAATGCATAAAAAGTCAGACAGCTATGCCCCTTGTGTGTAATCAATTCGAAACATATGGGCAGTTATGCCCTTGACGTGACCAATTTTAGAAACTTGGATAGCTATGTCCTCAGTTTGCAATAAACTTAAGAAAACTGGCCAGTTATGCCCCTGGTGTAACTATTTTCGGAAACTCGGGCAGCTATGCCCTCGATGTAGTCAACTTTAAAAATTTGGGCTGCTATGCCCCTCACATAATTAGTTTCACAAATTCGGGCAGCTATGCCCTTGGTTTGATATCATCTTGAAGAAATCGGGCAACTATGCCCTTAACATGATCAAATTAACAAATCAGGCGGTTATGCCCTCCATGCAATCAAATTCAAAATCACGGGCAGCTATGCCCTTCATGCAACCAAGTTAAGAACTCGGGCGGCATGCCAATCAATTAAATTTTTAAAACTCGGGTAGCTATACCCTTCAAATTTAAAAATTTAGACAGCTATGCCCTTTATGTGATCAAAGTAAAAACTCAGGCAGCTATGCCCTTCATGCAATTAAATTAAAAAACACCGGGCAGCTATGCCCACCATACAACCAAGTTAAGAACTCGGGCAACTATGCCCTTTAAATTCAAATATTTGGACAGTTATGCCCTTCATATGCTCTACTTCAAAAACTTTCGGGCAGCTATGCCCCTCTCAATAATTTGGGCAGCTATGCCCAAGGTGTAATCAACTTTGAAAATATGGGCAGCTATGCCCCTCATGTTCAAAAAATGTCCGGGCAGCTATGCCCTTGATGTACTTAAATCAAGAATCGGGACATCTATGTCCTTCTCAATGATACAAGTAGCTATGCCCATGCAGTTATGCCTTTCATCCAAGCAAATTCAAAAACTTGGGCAGCTATGCCCCTTGTGCTTAAAAACACGGGCAGCTATGCCCCTAATGTATCAAAAAGAAATCCGGGCAGCTATGCCTCTTGAGCTTAAAAACTCGGGCAGTTATGTCCCTGATGTATCAAAAAGAAATTCGGGCAGCTATGCCCACCATTCAATCATGAACTTGGGCAGCTATGCCCTTCCTTTTCAAAAACTTGGGCAGCTATGCCCTTGATTTAAAATCGACTCAAAAGGTTCGAGCAGCTATGCCCCTCAGATGTATAAAACCTAAGGCAGCTATGCCCCTGATAAACTTAAATCAAAAAAATTTGGGCAACTATGCCCATGGCGTAATCAATTCCGAAAATCCGAGCAACTATGCCCTCTTTCAACATCAAAAAATTAGGGCAGTTATGCCCCTCATGTTCAAAAATCCAGAAAGCTATGCCTTTTGTTCAACTTTCAAAATTAGGGCATCTATGCCCCCTATTCAAGTTTGAAAAAAACTAGGACAGTTATGCCCTTTGTGCACTCATTCCAAAACATGGGCACCTATGCCCTTAGAATCAAACATTAACTCTAATGGGGTAGCCTGCCCCGAAAATTATACAATTCAAATCATGGGGTAGCGTGCCCCTGGCATCATTTCAGAAAAATGGTTGGGCCTTACAACTCGTTTTATTGAGAATGCCCAAACTCAATTACACAAGTTGGGGCTTACATCTTCTTGAATGCCCAAACTCACATCTTTACTCATCAACAAAAATTGGAGCTTGCATCTTCTTGAATGCCCAAGACAACACACATCAACTATATAAAAAAAAAACTAGGCCTTATATCTTCTCGAGAATGCCCCTAACAATAACAAATCAATTTTGGGTCTGGTAGGGCCCACATGCAAAATATCATAAATCCAAGCAATGTATATATGAGTGCCTCTTGGTTTTCAAGGAAGGGTTTTACTCTCTCTCTCTCTCTCTTTTCTCTCCCTCTTTTCCTTCCTTTTTCGAAATTGGATTTGGGTATCTCTTTCCTTTCTTCAGGCTTTACTGAGTCTAAGACTCCATAAGACAAACCTTGGGGTACCCAGGGACCTCCTTCGAAGCTTGTTCGAATAATTCTAAGGCAAAGATGAGTGAGGATTCTCGTGAGAGAGTACACCAGCCAAGGAAAGGCTTCCTTCAAATGTGCAAACGTGGTTTCGAGCCACAGGGGTAGAAGAGGTCGTTCTACTTGTGCCTTGTAGAGGTGGATGAAACTACAATTCAAGCTACTACTAAGCCCTCAGATAATGATCAGCAGGTGCTTTGTCCTTGTTCACTCCTCTATCTTTCACGTTTCTCTAATGTACCGGGCCCCCTCTCTATGCTTGTCAAGAAGTAGTCAATGATTCCCCTCATATTAAGGTGACTGCAAACATTTTGTGACAGACCAATTCCTGGTTAAACGGATGGACCATTGGTAGAACCGGTGTCATAGTTTGGTTTACCAAGGAAGTTCGACTTGGAGTGGGAGGGGACTTTTATTTTGACTGCACCTTTATTTTAGGTTGCCTATGTTTTCCTAAACATAGCACTCTCTTTGTCTTGTTTCTTTCTTTCTTCTTTTTTTCCTTTTTTTTCTTTTTTTTTTTCTTTCTTCCTTTCCTTTTTTTTTTTTTTTTTGAGGAAACATCTTTGCTATTGTGTAGACGGTTTTTTTCTAAAAATGGATTGGTGATCTAGAGGGTGTTCCCTTTTTTTCTCATTTTTTTTTTGATTCCATGTTTAAGAAATCAGGTCCTCATAGTTCGGGTGAAGGCGGGCCAAATGTGTCACCTTTCACAGTTTTTCCCCTATAGATCAAAATCAGACTATTCTAAGAAAGCTTCTTCCCCCAAGTTTTTAGTGAAGGTTGTGTTTGAAGGTTGGTGTCTAGTTCAAAATTTTTAGGTGTGGCTGCTCCACATTAGCCAAGGGTTTGTGCTTCAAGCATTACTCTATTTCTAAAATAGGAGGCTTCTTTCTTAAGGCCTTGGCCAGGATCCTAGAATCTAGTGTGGAGCCACGTTGATAAGCTGGGTTTCAATGGCTTAACTTTGAATTGATCCGTTAGTAGTTCGGCAAGCCAAACTTGAAATGTTTGCAAAATCGGTTCACCTTAGTATAAACTATCTCACTTTCTAATTCGTGAAATACAATCATCGAGATAGGAAATAAAAGGCATATTTTACTGATTAAGTGAACAAGTGACACAAAGGCAAAGTCATAAGAACGTTGAACAAAACTTGCACTCCTTTCAAACATAGCAAACACTATTGCTTATCAACCCTCTCACATCTTTACATCTTTTTGGGGCAAGACTATCTCATTTTGTTCCACCAGATCTTGGATCTCGTGACGGAGTCTAAAACAATCGTCCGTGGCATGCCCGACCGCTTGGTGGAATTCACAAAAACTTTTTCCGGTTCCCTCTAATTGGAAACCCAGGTTTCGGCTTCAAAGGCTGCAACAAGTTTACCTCCATGCATTTCTTGAACATCTTTCCCAAAGACATAGGAAGAGGGGTGAATTCCCTAAATCTCGACCTAACTTGCACCGGTGCCTGGGTAGTTATGTGATTTACTTCAACGGACTTGTTTCCTTGTGCTCAGCTGAAGTTGCGCCTAGGGGTAGTACTGTCCACTGCTACTTTGATCTTGTCGAAAGCAATTGCATCCTCTAACTGTGCCCCTGCCCCAATGAGGGCTTTGAAATCAACATAATAATTGCCAACCATACGATCATAATACACCGGTTGAAGGTTCTTGATCACCATTTGCACTTGCTCCTCTTGTGGGGGTCGATTCACCATTAATGACGCCTTGTTATGCCACCTTGTGATAAAGGCTGAGAACATCTCTCAGGCTTCTGCTTAGTCGTCTCAAGATCCCTCTTGGTCACATCCACTTCGGTGTTGTAGCTGTATTGGTTCATGAACTCTTTGTCGATGTCATCCCACTTGCTCACCTTGCTCTCATCCAAATTCATGAACTACTTTAGGGCTGCTCCCAATAAAGTCCTTTGAAACAACTGGGCCATCAACTCGGCCCAATCCCCATAGGTTGCAGCATCCTGACATAGATCTTTAGATGAGTTGTTGGGCATCCCATTCCATTGAATTTCTCGATATCTGGCATCTTCAACTTTTCAGGAAGGCGGGCTTCAGAGAACAAAGATTGATGTTCCAAGTCCCAATCATCCTCTTTCCTTTTCATGGCTTTCAGCAATTCTTCCACTCTTCTAAGCCTCTCCCCATCTCCTTTGGATTCTTGTGTCACTAAGTCATCATCCTGGATGACCACCACATTATTTCCAATGCCTGGTTTCGAGCTTTGTCCCCCATCACTCCCAGGGGACACCGTTTTCCCTTTCTTCAAGGCCAATAGTGCATCTCTGACATTCGGATCTTTCAGCAGATCCAAGGATTCCTCAGCGACATTGGTCATAGCAACGTTGTCCTTACTCATCTTACTCTAGTATTTTGGATCACAGATGTCAAGGTCCGCGGTACCCAGAGGCTTCTTGACTCACACGTTTTTTTGTTGGTTTTCTTTTTAGGTTTGTACAAATGAAAGATGGCACTCTATTTATACTTACTTGAATTCACAACAATAGTCACCCAAATGCATGTACCCCTTGTTGTTCATAATGCAAGAAATGCTCAGGGTATGTAGCTGGTCGGGGGCCAAAAGATTGCCGCTAGGGAATAGGCTGACCTACTCACATGTGATAAAAGACATCGCGTGAGGTCCAAGGCCAATTAATCCCCATCATTGCTAAGCATCGAGAAACGGGCTCACTCAAACCACTATCGCTTAAGGAAAGCATGTAGCGGATTTGGATTCCATCGCCCTCTTACGGTAAAGGCTTCACATCAATTGTCATGAATGCAAGGCACCTATGATGACAAGTAAAAGGCACACAAAATTCAACAATTGCACAAAGTCTCTTGAACCCACTACTTCCCCAGTGGAGTCGCTAATTGTGAATACCCGACCTAAAATCACTTGGGCCTATTCATCTAATCCTTTCACCTTCTTCTTCGGGTCAATCCCATAATATTGGAGTCGCCACCCAAGTTTTATTAAGGGCAAAACTTGGGAAAAACCATAATATGACTCCTTTAGGCTACATGGTCATGGTGAACCAAATTTATGGGATCGGGGGTTCATCACAGACGAAGGTGTTAGGAACCCATCCATGGTGGGTCGAGACTATGTGCAATTATGAAATTCAAGTGTGCTTGGTGCAAGTGTGCAGGTGTGGAAAGTAAAGAGAAGGGGAGAAGAAGAAGATTTGGCTAGCTTCCCGTTGTAAGACCAAGAATACCAACGTACCCGAGTGATCGGGGTCAAAGCCACGTAGTTCTAAACATGGCACTAATCGGCCACTTACATCATCAAAAGCATCAGCATATAACAATCAAAAGAGAGGGTTTAGTGTTACCTCTTGTAGCCCTCCTCTAGCTCCTTGCAATGGGTTGAGTTCTACACCACCTTCTTGTCGTTTCTAAGCTCTATGGTTGGTCCTCTTCTTGACCTCTCCTTGTTGAACCACTGCTAATGTCTCCCACGAAAATCCACCAGAGTTTCTACCTAAAAAATGGGATTCTAGGCCTGGAGGAGTAGAGTTTCTCCAAGCACTCAAGGCTTATGGGTTTGTATGTGAGAAAAAATGTGTCCTTTGAAATGTGAATGGGGTGTCCTATTTATAGTGTTCTGGGTGAGTGCAGGGGTGTGGACCTCTTAATGATGAAGATCTTGACTGAAAATCAGGGCCAAAACCGTGAAGAATCCAATTAGGAATGAAAATCGGCAAAAAATCAGTTTCTGGGCGCCCATGTCCGCCAGGTCCTGGCGGACATGCGAGATGGTTGCCCGGCACCTTCGGTTTCACACGTTCTTTTTTTTTTCAGCCTACAATCCCCCAAATTTCTCCCTGATTTGATCCTACCACGTAAATAACCCCTAATTAACCCAGAATCACTCCAGTACTTGATGATTACTCCTCTAAATCATTCCATAACTAATTGATTACACATTAACACCCATTCAAGCCAAAATCATTAAAAAACACAAAATCTAATTAAATGATGATTTAACTCTGATTTTCCACGAAAATCAGAGCTAAAATTAACCTGCAAGAAATGTGTTAATGGGCTAATCAAACTCTGGAGGATTCATTAACTTGGGCCCTTTAACCCATCCCCAACCCAAAGATAAATCATCTCATTAAAATTGAATTAAAGATAGATAAAAGGCCCATGTAATGAAATAAACACATTTTAGTGTAAATAAACCTTATTATATATTTTTACCCTAACATTAAATCATTTCATTAATCCTAGCATTCTAATATACAAGGGCTCAAATCACCAAAATGTATTATTTCCACTAAAATAAATTCTTGACGTGCCTTACTCCTAGGACAAAATCTTCTCACTAATCCTAAGTTCCAACATGTTCAAAATCCAATTTTAGTAGAAAATACATGGGTCAAATTTGGGTGTTCACAGCTAACGAACAAGCAGGCAAGCGAACAAACAAAAAATAAGCAAATAAACACAATAATAATAACACAACACAAGAATGCAAGAATGCAAAAATGATGATTCTAACAACCTAGATTATAAGTGCAACACAAACAATCAATAATAGTGCGTAAAAGTTCATGGGTTCCCATACGGCACCGTTAGCGAAAGCCGGCATTATTTCGGCATTATAACGGTATACCGATTCCGATGCACGGACATAATTCCGAACATTATAACGGCATAGAATTTTTTAAATAAGAAAGAGTAATTTTGGCATCGTGACTGTACGATGGAAACTCGGAAGGATGGAGGGATAGATAGATGCTCTATTCCCCAAATGGATGCTTTGGAAAATGACAACTAGAGTGGTAGACGAGGGCTAAAAATCAAACCCTTTATTATCGGCCTAGAGAGGAACGGATGAAAGGTAGAAAAGTGTCAAAACATGCACTAGAGAGCGCAACTCTTAGAGTAAGGAAAACTACAGGAATGAGACCCCCATTTATAGTTTTTCTGAAGAGTGGTAAAGTCATAAATAGGAGTCTAGGTGATTATTAAAGGCTTCAGTTATAGAACTTTTTTGTGACCGGCCGGTCATCAATCCATGGCTTAAGTTGAAAATCAGTGACTGTACGGTCATACTTGTGACTGGCATGTCACCAATGCATGGATTCTTTTCGAAATGCATGACAGACCGATCATCTATGTGACCATGGTGGTTTTGGGTCAAAAAATTTGAAAAGCTCAAATGAGGCCAACCTTGTAACGCCCCGGATTTTCATAATTTGATTTTTTTTGGAATTTTCGGAATTTTTTATTCCAATTTTGCCCTTCAGGAATTTTTGGATTTTTGGACTAGGAAAATAAATTACTTTACCTTGGTTATATCAGTATTAAGTCGTTGGTATGGCGGGTACAGCTTTCGTAGGGGATAAAACGTGTCTCGGGAAGAAACGCGGGGTTTACCGTAGTTTTAGATTAAACTACGCCGTTTTGGGTAAAGGGAAAAGAAACAAAAACAAAAACAAACAAAACCCTCAAACCCTAGCGGGGCATTGACCAAGGGCGAGTTGACCGCGCCCTAGTCCAAAATGACGTCGTTTTGGACCAGGCCGGCCAACCCTAACCCTCTTCCCTTTCTTTCTTACTTTTCTCTCCACTTCTCTTTTCTTCCTCTCTTCTCCTCACCCGACGGTGCCTCTCTCTCTCTCTCTCTCTCTCTCTCCTCACCCGACGGTGCCTCTCTCTCTCTCTCTCTCTCTCTCTCTTTCTCTCCCCCACGAAACCTCCTCTCTTCCCTCTCGTTCCCTCTCGCTGCTTCTTCTCCTTCACTTCCTCCCCTCTACGCCACGACCACCACAGGTTGCAGAGGAGACCGAGACGTGGGCTGGCTTGAGCAAGACCGACGAGGAACCGCTCGTTGTGGTGCTTCCTCCGTCGTCTCCGGTAAGCATCTCCTCCCCTAATCTCTTTGTTTCTCTTCCTCTTCTCCCGTTCGTTTTATTTGTTGTGGTTCTAATCGGGTAGGCTTGTTGGCGGACGGGTGTGTGTTGTGGTGTTAGTTGGTTGTTGTTGTTGGCTTCGCGGTGGTCGGGATTGGTTGTTCTCGGCAGTGGCTCGCTGTTGCGGTGGTTTGCGGTGGCGTACTGACGAGCTCGGGTCCAGTGGGTTTTTCGGCAGATCTGACTCTCAGGTTGTTTCTGGCTTGTTTTGGAGCCGTGGACAGTGGGCAGTGACGACGCACGGGTCCTTTTCCGGTAAGGATTTTAAATCTCTACTTGCTTCCTTTCCATTTTGATGTTTGAGGGGTTGTATTGTTGAAATGGATGTTGGGGATGTGACAGAATTGTTGTTCGGTTCGTTTCTGGCAGATTGGGGTGAATTTCCAGCGAGGTTGACCGGACTCCGGCGAAGCTCGGGATTTTTCGGCAAAGACTCGGGTACTGTTTCGGCAGACGGAATTTCTTTTCTGCTTTTGCACGGTAATTCCGGCTTAGTCCCGGGTTCAACTTTATGTATATGCCTCGTTGTTTCGAAAAACATGTACATTTAAACATTAAAGAGATTTAGTGGAATACCGAGAGCAAGGAGTGAGTGTGTGTGGCCGGGAACTTACCGACATGGGTAGAACTTTAAGTCGATGAACTCTTGGGCTCGAGAATGACCTTAGAACGGTGTTTAGGAAAACCGGGCCCAGGCCCAACAATCTAATCCTATGGACCTTTGGAAAATTTTTAGACTTTAAGAAGTGGGCTTAAAGCCCAATGGCTTAAATGGTTATTATGGACTTTAAGGAGTGGGCTCTAAGCCCAAATTCATAAATTGGTTTTATTACGGACTTAAGGAAGTGGGCTTTAGGCACTGGAATCGTTTTTGGACTTAGGTGGGCTTAAGCCCAGATAACCTTAGGTCCTTGTCTTTTGGGAATAGTTGGTGAGGAGATATACCCTGTTGGGCTTAGACCCTGAAATTGCATAACCGAGTAGTTTGGGTCGGGTTTCACTCAGTTGGGCATATACTTATCATGCATGCATGGTTTGTTATAATTGTTTTGTAATTATTATGTGCGCTGGTATTCAGGCACGGGTAACACCTCGGGAGCTGGAGGATCTGTCTTGGGGAAAGCTCCACAGGATAATCGTCGTTGAGGTGACTTTATAAGTCTTTTATGTTTGTATGCATGTGCTTGTTAGTTTGGTTTGTCTGAGTTACATGCCTTGTTTGCTAACATGCCATGATCTGTATTGTGTGCCTGTGTGTTACCATTGGTTGGCGAGCATGATTTTTAAAACTGTTATGAGATATAACATGTGATTTTGATTTTGGCTGAACTGTGTGATGTGAAGTGGATTGGAAACCCGGATGTTGATTTAAAGAATAATTCACACAACTCTGCTAAATCATTACTTTTGGCACACATGAACTCTTAAGTATGAATAAGAATAATATACAATAAAAGATATACTACTGTGTGCTGATGACCGGTTGGTTCAAGCGGGAAGTGATACCCCTCGGGATTGCATGCGGGATAGCATGGTGTATGCGATTTATCATATGGGTCTGTGATGACCGGTTCTACCTCCCTCCTTCTACCTCCCCCATTCTACCTCCCTCTTTCTCTCTGTCTCTCTCTCTCTCTCTATGGTTATATTTGGGCTATATGCCTGGTTATTTTGGGCTTACGCCCTGGTTGTCTCATGAGACGGGACCGAGCTCGACGCACACAGTAGGAGGCCCTGAATAATAAATATAATAATATAATTAACACACAAACTGATGTAAAACATACTGTCTACTGTTATGTGTTGGCATGTTGGTACTGGTTATTGTGTCTTTGCATACTTGTGCTTGTTTCTCTACTCTCCTTTCGAGCTTGCTTTGCACACCTACATAACTAGATTTATACTGCTCACTGAGTAGGCGACTCACATAATCGCCACTGTTTTTTTTCAGACTCTTAGTTAGCGTGCTGTCTCTCTCTTCCTTTCCGGAGTACGGACGTGGATATCCCAGCAGGTAGCTGTGCTTCTTCTCCCGGTTGGATCCATAGAGTCGACATGCATATCATTTTTCTTCTCTTGTTTTACTTTGTCTTATTCTTCCGCTGCATTGGATTTTGTTGAGATGTTATTCTTGATTTTGATTACATTATCGGCGGGTTACCGGGATTTGATACCTGATGATGTTTCGGTTGGTTGCCGGGTTGATTATGGCTTGATAAGCCGGTTTACTCTTGCTCTTTATGTCATCTCGGTTTATTAAAGATTTTCAGATAATGTTTTGGTATTGGATTTCGTGTCCCGGGTTTCAGGGGCATTTTGGTAAAATTCCACTTGTTTAAGTATTGTATTTGTAAAATTGGGATACGAGCGTTTCACACCTTGATCTTAAAAAATTTTGTGAAAAATGTGGGAGACTCGTCTCTATGTCTAGAATCTGATTGTGAAACTTTTACGGCTCAAAATTCCGACGAAAACCTAATTTTTCACGCACAAAAACAATCGGACAACTGAAGCCACGGAAGAAAATTGTCTGGCAATGAATGGTCGTGAAGGAGGGTTGGTCGGCCTTGGGTGGCTGTAAAGGGTGACTGGCCGTGGAGGGTTGCCGACCGGCCATGCCTGACCAGCTGTGGCTGCGGGCTTTTTCCCTCTAACTATGACGGGTCATGGCTTCCTTTGTGACCGGTATATCGTGGTATAGACCGGTTAGTCACATTTATAACCGGCAAGTCATGACATGTGACTAACTGATCACCATGAAGACTGGTACGACTTCAGGCAAATGTATAGAAATTTTAGCCATGCTCCCAGAAAATTTCAAAAAAACCCAGAGGGGTCCTCGAATATTTTTGGTACAATAAATGATAGATGTTTGGTTCCCACGACCCAAAGAAAATATTTTTGAATTTTTTTTACTCTAAATGCGACTAAATGAAACTAGAATCATCTAAATGTAGGACCACGACAAAAAAATAGGTGGGCAAAATTTAGGTACTAACAGTTGTGAAGAGCCGACCGAAAATCTAGCCTCTTCACCTTATTGCTTCTTCTTGTCCAATCCAACAATCAAAGGAATCGTCACCCGGATTTTATTTATTGGGAAAATCAAGGGGAAAGCCATAGGCATCAATTCTTCATAGGCATCAAACATAAGGGACCGATCTAGCGAACCAGAGATTGTTCGATTCGGGGGTTCGTCATGTGTAGGAAGGGGTTAGCACCCTACTAGTGATGGGGCGAAACTTTGTGCAATGAATGGGTTAGAAAGTGTGCCTTGTGTAAGTGTGCGAGTATGGAAACAAATCACATAATATATTAAACGACTTAAAATTAAAAAGAAAACGGGGGAAGAAGGAGATTTGGCTTGGGCCTCCACCACTAGGGGCCAGCTACCCACCCCGACAACCGGGCTCAAAGCTCACGTAGTTCTTATCAAGTCTTCAACCAAGAATCACATCATGTTAGCAGTAAACATCTTATCAAAACATCACCAATGAAAATCAATAAAAAAGATCAAGGGTTACCTCTTGTAGTCCTCCTCTAGCTCCTTCATTTTGGGTTTCTTTCTAACCCCAATTCTTTCCCACTTCTCAACTTCAACTTGATTTCTTCTTGATTCCTCCTTGCTGGATGTTTATTGATGCTAAACTTCACAAGAATTTCGCCTGAGTAACAGTAGAGAAGAGTATTTGGGGGCTTGGAGAAGTAGAGTTTTCCAAAGCTTTTTTAAGCGTAAAAATAATGAGTGTGATCTAGTTTAATGGCTCTTGATGTGTGTTTTGGAGTGGGTGGAGGCTTTATTTTTAGAGTTATGGGAGTGTACAGCTCGTGGACCTCATAATTGATAGGATTCTTCCTTGAAATGAAGTCCAAAATGAGTGTAGTTGATTTAATGGCCAAAAAAATAGGAAAATATGCGTTCAAGGGAATCCGTGTCCGCCGCTGCCTAGCAGCCATTGCATGATGACCGCCGACAGTGACAGTCTTGGGTTCCATGACCGGCGGGCATGGCAGTCATGCCGTCATTGTAAGTTTCCGAACATGCCTTATGACATTCATATGCAAGTAAACACGCAGCGGAAAAACGGAAACTAACCAAGGAACTCATGCAAAGCCACATAAACCGTGTAACAATTTTACTTACCTTGTAAGATTGAGGTCTTTCACTCAATTGCCAGAAGGAATCAGTGAGAGCGACACAACGGCCTGGCTCCTCTACGGTATCCACACAAACCGTGATAGCATGGTGTCGTCCCACAATACAAGCCTCGAGCACCCCGGACTGGTGTGCTAGCAACAATAATAACCGGGGCTGTGTTTGTGGTGGTTTTGGTGTTCTTCTTTTCTTTCACAAAGAAGAAGAAGAAGAGAGGGAGTAAGAAGTCTGAAAACTCAAGCACAAAGGCAGGAGCTAGGCAGCAAAAACGTGAGTGAAGTGGAGAATGTGATCAGATCACAATCCTTAGCCCCATCCTCCATAATGCACAATAGTTTAAACACTAATGCCCATAATGGTGGACCAATGATGATGATGATACCCACCATTGTCCCCCACTAATCCCATTCAGACCACAACCCACCAAACAAGCATGTCTAAACAATAATTCACAGAATTATTGATTCCAAAACCGGCTCTGGTTCAACCATGGTCCAACCACGATTCAACCACGGTCCAACCACACCCGGTCCAACCATGGTCCAACCACGGTTCGACCTTCTGCTCGAATCATCGGTTCTATGTGTGTGACCCAGTAGGCACTTGTAACATCCGACAATAATTGTAAAATTCTCATTTTACAATTATAAGCAAAGAGCGGCGTCTAGCAACACATCATTGCTACCCGAACGACAAGATCAGTACTGATTCTCTATGCCTCGGAACATGTCATCGTCCTTTCGTCCCATTATCAAGATCAAACACAAGACATGGAATATGTCAATCTCGTATGTGTTTAATCTATGTTTCTTGATCCCCGAGTTAACTGTATAAGACGGATTCCCGTGATATCACCATATCACATAATCCGAGCATGGCCATGCATTTAACAGTTCAACTCTATCAAGAAACCATCCGATAATATACCCGTTATATGGGTCGGACGAATCCCCTCTTGATCCATCAAAACCCACTACATACTCATCATATACCCAATGATTACCCTTATGTCCACCCAGTTACGGATGACTAGGAATAATATCAAAGTACATGACCCATATGTTGGATACCTTGACGATCTCAGGTCGGAGGACAATACATCTCTATAAGAACCACTAATGACATACATATAACGTTCCATGTAGGGTTCTTATATGGGTCGGTCCGGTCCACAAGTTCTCCAACTTGTACCCGTATGTAGAATTCGTATCGCATATAAATTCTCAACATACGCTAGTCTTAATTTATTATTACAACCCATCCGTAATAATAACCGACTAGGGACATTTAAGAATATATCAAATATAATCTAGGGTTATAAATATGTGCAAGCAATTATCTCATAATCATATTTATTGGAAAAACCTCAAAGTATATACATGACTACAATCATCCATAGATTGGCTTTTGGGCATATAACTAACAATCTCCCACTTGCACTAAAGCCAATCATACATGTATCTAATACCTATGGACGCGCAATGACCATCATGCTTCCGCTGCATGAGTGGCTTCGTCAAGGGATCTGCTACATTGTTCTCAGAAGGAACTCTGCACAGCCTGACATCGCCTCTATCTATGATCTCTCGAATAAGATGATAGCGTCGGAGAATATGTTTGGATCTTTGGTGGTATCTAGGTTCTTGAGCTTGTGCGATTGTTCCATTGTTGTCACAATAGAGCTCAATCGGACTCTCAATACTAGGAACCACGCCGAGTTCAATTACGAACTTCTTAATCCAAACAGCCTCTTTCGCTGCATCTGAGGCTGCAATGTACTCAGCCTCGGTTGTAGAATCTGCAACTGTCTCTTGCTTAGAACTCTTCCAGCATACAGCACCACCTCCAAGACAAAACACATATCCTGATTGCGATCTGAAGTCATCCCTGTCGGTTTGGAAGCTAGCATCGGTGTAACCCTTTACAACGAGCTCATCAACGCTTCCGTAAACCAGGAATGCATCCTTAGTCCTTCTCAAGTACTTAAGGATGTTCTTAACCGCTGTCCAGTGACTCTCACCGGGATCGGATTGGTACCTGCTCGTGACACTCAGAGCATAAGCGACATCTGGTCGAGTACATAGCATGGCGTACATGATAGATCCTATAGCTGAAGCATAAGGGATCTTACTCATCTGCTCTCTCTCCTTAGATGTACTAGGACATTGACTCTTTGAGAGAGAGACGCCATGTGACATAGGTAAGAATCCCTTCTTGGAATTCTCCATGCTAAACCTTTTTAGCACTTTGTCAATATATGTACTCTGACTTAGCCCGAGAAGCCTTCTTGATCTATCTCTATAGATCTTTATGCCTAACACATAGGCAGCTTCTCCTAAGTCCTTCATTGAGAAGTTCTTTCCTAACCAAGCCTTTACAGACTGTAGTGTCGGAATGTCATTTCCAATGAGCAGAATGTCATCAACATATAACAACAAGAAAACTACTGTACTCCCACTAACCTTCTTGTAAACACATGGTTCATCTTCATTTTTGATGAAACCAAACTCTTTGATTACATCATTAAAACGAAGATTCCAACTCCTTGAAGCTTGCTTAAGTCCATAAATAGACCTTTGCAACTTGCATACCATGTTGGCATTCTTTGGATCGACAAAACCCTCAGGCTGTGTCATGTACACATCCTCTAAAAGATTTCCGTTAAGGAAAGCGGTTTTGACATCCATTTGCCATATTTCATAATCATGGTATGCGGCTATAGCCAAAAGAATCCGGATGGATTTAACCATGGCAACTGGTGAGAAGGTTTCATCATAGTCTATACCATGAACTTGTTTGAAACCTTTTGCAACCAACCGCCCTTTATAGGTAATCACATTACCATCCATGTCGGTCTTCTTCTTGAAGACCCACTTGCACCCTATGGGTTTTACCCCTTCGGGTGGATCAACCAAGGTCCATACCTTGTTTTGATACATGGAATCCATCTCCGAATTCATGGCTTCTAGCCACTTCTGGGAGTCCGGACCCGTAACGGCCTGCTGATAGGTAGTGGGCTCATCCTCATCTATGAGCATCACATCACCGGTATGAGTCACGAGAAATCCATATCTCTCGGGCTCATGCCGAATCCTATCTGACCGACGCGGTCCGTGTGTTACAGGAACAGGATTCTCGTCCACAACACCTTGTGGTTCCTGTTCTTGTTCCGTCTCAGTCTCTAGATCTCGAACTTCTTCGAGTTCTATTTTCCTCCCACTAATTCCTCTAGAAATAAATTGTCTTTCTAGAAAAATCGCTGTCCGAGCAACAAACACTTTGTGGTCGGTGGGATTATAGAAGTTATACCCTTTAGTTTCCTTAGGGTAACCTACGAATAGGCACTTCTCGGATTTTGGGCCAAGTTTATCCGAAGCGTCACGTCTTACGTAAGCCTCGCAACCCCAAATCCTCATAAAAGACAAATTGGGACGCTTCCCAGTCCATATCTCATATGGTGTCTTTTCGACTGATTTAGACGGAACACGGTTAAGTGTAAAAGCAGCACTCAATAGTGCATGTCCCCAAAAGGAGGAAGGAAGGTCAGCTTGACTCATCATCGAACGAACCATGTCCAACAAGGTTCTGTTCCTCCTTTCGGATACACCATTCCATTGAGGCGTACCCGGTGGAGTGAGTTGTGATACTATACCACAATCCCTTAGATAGTCAAGAAAACCTCGGTCTAATTATTCACCGCCTCGATCTGATCGAAGCATCTTAATACTTTTCCCGAGTTGATTTTGTACTTCATTCTTAAATTCTTTGAACTTTTCAAAGGATTCCGACTTGTGTCTCATTAGATACACATAGTCGTATCTACTGAAGTCATCAGTAAACGTAATGAAGTATTGAAAGCCACCTCTAGCCTGTGTAGACATTGGTCCACATACATCAGTATGTATGAGACCTAATAAGTCCGAGGCTCTTTCACCTTTACCCTTAAAGGGAGCCTTAGTCATTTTGCCTAACAAACATGACTCACATGTCTCGTATGATTCAAAATCAAATGAGTCTAGCAATCCATCTCTATGGAGTTGTGCAATGCGAGTTTCATTTATATGGCCTAAACGACAATGCCAAAGGTAGGTTTCATTAGAATCGTTTATTCTAACCTTCTTCGTACTAACGTTATAGATCGGCATCTCAAGGTTTAGAACATACAATCCATTGCATAAATTTGCACCACCATAATATACATCATTTAAATAAATTGAACAACAATTGTTCTTTATTACAAATGAAAATCCTTTCTTGTCCAAACAAGATACAGAAATCAAATTTCTGCTTATGGAAGGTACAAAATAACAATCATCTAGTTCCAATACCAAGCCAGTAGGTAAAGATAGAAAATAAGTCTCTACGGCTAATGCAGCAACCCTTGCTCCATTCCCTACACGTAGGTCTACCTCACCCTTCGCCAATCTTCTACTCTTTCTTAGTCCCTGTACATTTACACAAATGTGAGAACCACATCCGGTATCTAATACCCATGATGTAGAAGTAGAAATATTAGCTTCTATAACGAAAATACCTGAAGTAGAAGTCTCACTTCCCTTCTTGTTCCTCTTTACCTCTTCAAGGTAAACTGGGCAGTTGCGTTTCCAATGGCCCGGTTTGTTGCAATGGAAACAATGTCCATCCTTAGCAACTCCACCCTTGGGCTTGAGCACATGATCACAAGGAGAAGCACGAGCACCAAACCTTTTGGCACCCTTCTTCTTCTTGTCGAACTTTGTCTTACCCTTTCCTTTGCCCTTACCAACCATCAATATGTTGGATTTATTTGTCTTCATTTGTTGCTCAGCTGTTCCCAACATATTGAGCAACTCGGACAAGGACTTGTCAAGATGGTTCATGTTGAAGTTCATGACAAATTGGTTGTAGCTGTCCGGCAACGATTGCAAGACAAGGTCTACGGCCAATTCCTTTTGCAAAGGAAACCCTAGACCCTCAAGGCTTTCAATGTATCCGATCATTTTCAGCACATGAGGTCTAACGGGTGATGATTCAGCCATTCTGCATTGGAATAATGCTTTAGAGGT
>JAKUCV010004316.1:20508-60378 GCA_028386065.3 Turnera subulata
AATGTGATCAGATCACAATCCTTAGCCCCATCCTCCATAATGCACAATAGTTTAAACACTAATGCCCATAATGGTGGACCAATGATGATGATGATACCCACCATTGTCCCCCACTAATCCCAATCAGACCACAACCCACCAAACAAGCATGTCTGAACAATAATTCACAGAATTATTGATCCCAAAACCGGCCCTGGTTCAACCATGGTCCAACCACGGTCCAACCATGGTCCAACCACGGTTCGACCTTCTGCTCGAATCATCCGTTCTATGTGTGTGACCCAGTAGGCACTTGTAACGTCTGGCAATAATTGTAAAATTCTCATTTTACAATTATAAGCAAAGAGCGGCGTCTAGCAACACATCATTGCTACCCGAACGACAAGATCAGTACTGATTCTCTATGCCTCGGAACATGTCATCGTCCTTTCGTCCCATTATCAAGATCAAGCACGAGACATGGAATATGTCAATCTCGTATGTGTTTAATCTATGTTTCTTGATCCCCGAGTTAACTGTATAAGACAGATTCCCGTGATATCACCATATCACCTAATCCGAGCATGGCCATGCATTTAACAGTTCAACTCTATCAAGAAACCATCCAATAATATACCCGTTATATGGGTCGGACGAATCCCCTCTTGATCCATCAAAACCCACTACATACTCATCATATACCCAATGATTACCCTTATGTCCACCCAGTTACGGATGACTAGGAATAATATCAAAGTACATGACCCATATGTTGGATACCTTGACGATCTCAGGTCGGAGGACAATACATCTCTATAAGAACCACTAATGACATATATATAACGTTCCATGTAGGGTTCTTATATGGGTCGGTCCGGTCCACAAGTTCTCCAACTTGTACCCGCATGTAGAATTCGTATTGCATATAAATTCTCAACATACGCTAGTCTTAATTTATTATTACAACCCATCCGTAATAATAACCGACTAGGGACATTTAAGAATATATCAAATAGAATCTAGGGTTACAAATATGTGCAAGCAATTATCTCATAATCATATTTATTGGAAAAACCTCAAAGTATATACATGACTACTATCATCCATAAATTGGCTTTTGGGCATATAACTAACAGTCATGTCCGCTCGTCATTTGTACAGTAACACGATTTTCTTTATTTTTTTCCGTTTTTGCTCCAAATCACCATTAACTCCTAGTTTGATTGATTTTCAGATTAAAGTTGTCAGGCCTAAAATCACTCCGTTCTTGCTGGCTACTCCTATCAATCACTCCCATTAACATTAAATCATTCCAATTAGTCCAAAATTAACTCTTTTCAACTCTTTTCTACCATAAGCTCATATATCCTATAAAAGGTAAATTTAATTCTAATTTTTCATGAAAATCAGAACAAAAAATGGAATGCAAGGATTGAGTTTATTGGGCTAGACTCTTGTGAATATCCACATTTTTTTAATTAAACTTATAAACATCTTAAGCCCATAATTAAATCTTCTCATTAACTTCAGGTTAAGACATTTTAATAGCCTAATTAATAAAAATATAGAAGTCCAAATTTAGGTGTTTACAACAGTGTTAATGGAAAACATCTCCAACCAGAAGCTTTATTGTGTCTCTGAGGTAAATTTGTAGGACACCATTACATATCGATATTGGAAAGTAGTGGTGGCAAATATTGGTTTAAAGAAAGTGGTGTTAGTAGTTTGCTTTTAAGCATCTACAGTTACCACTAAGCTAACTATATCATGGGTCCTAAATTATGTTAACCGTCCCTCTTGGTAGGTAATCTGTAAGTACCACAATAAGAACTCGTTGGGCATGGTGGTTTGCCCAGGCTCTGGACTGGGGAACCTCCCTCAACCTAAACTTTAAAGGGTCAATCATATTTTTGATCTTTGTGTTTATTGATTTGAACATTTTTCATCCTTGTGTTACAAAATGGACAGTTTTCATCCTTGTGTTTATTTTTCGGGATATTTTTCATTTTTCTCCTATTTTCCATAAAGTAAATGCTGACATGTTAGTTAAAAAATTGACACATCAGCTTGTGGGCCCACATCAAACCGAAAAACACTCAACCCGACCCGAACCGAACGACCATACAACCCAGCCCATATAGGTTTCTTTTGTGCAAAAACCAAGCTGTAAAAAGGGAAAAAAAATTAAAAACAAAACACACACAGCCACCAAAAACGACATAGCATCACCACCCCCACCATCATCTTCATCCTCCTGCTTCTTCCTCCTCTCCCACGTCGCCGCACTCTCCCTACTCTCCTTCCTTTCCCATGACATAGCATCACCATTTCCCAAAAAAAAAAGGGATGATGTCGGCGAGGCAATATCTACCTCCTGACCATCACCGGCACCGACCAGCACCGCCTCAACCCCACCCTCGTATGTCCAGCGAGTGGGAGGAACGCATCTCCCCTTCCATCAGCCGTCGGTCGGAGCTTGAAGCAGTGACGAACCGTCGCCTTCTCCCCAGCTACAGCCGTGAGATCCATCCCCTCCGTGCGAAGCTCGACTGCCACACAACGGCCACCAGGAGCGACAACCACCGCGCTGAAAGCCGTCGCATATAGCCGGAAGAGGAGGGTATGGGCGCAACCTATGCAGCCTCAACGCCCACTATGGTCGTCTTTTAGGTTCATGGTTCGAGAACTACAAGAACTAAACACACCCTAGCTGCACAAAAAATCTCAAACCACAACACAACGACAAGCCAAAGAGCGGTGTGATAATCATGAAGACTGTCGCAGGCCGCGGGTCGAGGGGGAGCAACGGGCACAATCGCCCATAATTTTTTTTGTTTTCTCCTCTGGGTAAATAATTGTTTTGTTCTGTTGAATCTTACGATTGTAATTATTCGTTTTTCCGTCAATTAATTTTTGTGACTCTACAACCAGTTTTAGAATTGGTAACTGTACAACCCGCTTTTGGTTACAGTCACCGGAGATGGGAGGTTGATGGTGGTTCCGACATGCTTTTGTTTTAATTGATTTTATAATTTTTTTAGATTTTAATCTCACTTTTTTTAAAATAAAATTGGGGTTTCTCCACAAAAGAAACCGATATGGGGTGGGTTGTATGGTCTGGTAATTAGGTTTGGGTCGGTTGAGTGTTTTTCGGTTTGATGTGGGCCCACAAGTTGATGTGCCAATTTTTTAATTAACTTGTCAGCATTTACTTTACAAAAAATAGGAGAAAAATAAAAAATATCCCGAAAAATAAACACAAGGATGAAAACTGTCAATTTTGTAACACAAGGATGAAAAATGTTCAAACTAATAAACAAAAGGATCAAAAATATAGACCAAATACTGTCATAGCTCATATTATTTTAAAAGTATATTTTTTGTTTCATTTTTCTTTCTTGTGTTATATAATATAATGTACAACATTGTCTTCGAGAGGCTTCCAAAAAATTTCTTTAACTCACACAAATCAGGATTTCTTGATGCAAGAGCCTTTCGTAGATGTAGATAGCATACCTTAAAACCAGGCCAACTTTTTATTTTACGTCAAATCAAAGTGGAAAGTTGCCTCCCTCTACTCATACGATCACAACACAAGAGTCAAGGGAAGTGTCGCAATTTCTATTTCTACATGTGGATGCATTCCAAAAGTTTTATGTAATTTTGAAGTCATCGGCACAAAGAATGTGATAATAGTAAAACACGTATCCTTTTTCTTTTTCAACTTTTAATTAAATTCCAAACATATCTTCAAACGGATACGTATCCTTCTATGCTTTTGTCGCTTTTCCTTTTTTTTTTGTTTGCGGGATAAAACGAATTATTTCAATGAATAATGTAGGAGAAAATCTAAAAAAAAAAATTTAACAAAAAAAGAATAAGAACAGATCAGCATTACGTACATAATATTATTTCTCGTCCTGAGAAAATAGAGGATCATACAGAAATTAAAGGAAGCATCAATGTAATTAAGTCCACTTAACCTAGTCACATCATAAAATCACAATCGTAGTCATAAATACAATAACACATTGCTGTTGCGTCAAGCAAGTTCAAGCCAGATCAGGAAAAAAAAAAAAATTAGACAAATTAGTCTGTTCAATTCGCAGAAATAGGAAAGACAACAATTAGTTGGGTCCTCCAGAATTTTTTAAATTTTACATGTCACCCATTGACCATGTGATAGCCACATCATGGTTGATCTTAAATTATTATTATCATTATTATTATTATTATTATTATTATTATTATTATTATTATTATTATTATTATTATTATTATTGACAACGGTTCATTTTATTATCAAGCAAGCAGATTTTTCCAATGTTACAAGCAAAGAGAGCCGTTGTGCTCAAGCAGTACCCACAAGCATATCAAGACCAGACAGCTGACCTGTCCCCTTCTTCCATGGTCCACTGCAACGTTAACAAAAATAACGTTCCACTTACAAAAGAAACTAAAATTATTATTTTCCTAAAACAAAATTGAGGAAGCCTATAAATTAACAAGAACAGCAATGAGAAGCAAAACCAATTCGCACACTTTCTTACTATATTCTCTCTTATAATTTCCTTTCATTGAAAACCTCTGTTTTGGTCTACCTAAAGATGGCCCCAGTTGAAACATTTCTTGTTGCACTGATGGTGGCAATTCTCTCAATGATGCTGGCTCATCAAGTTACAGCGCAAGATGGTGCACTGGCTCCGACCCCAGCAATGGATGCCGGAGATGGATTCCGGGTGGCTTTCTCCGGTGGCTGTGTTTGCATGTCATTGCTCTTGACTCTCTTGGCACTGCTTTGATTTGGCATCGAGGAACGTATATATTCTTAACAGAATGCTTCTATGTGTACTGAGAGCTTATCGATTTTAATTCTTTGTTTTGTTTTGGCTGGGTTGGAACTTCTACGGGAGTGCATTAGGACTGCATTTTGGTAGTGGTGGAGTAGCCACTACTGCATCTGTTACTTTTTTTTATTTTCTTTTATTTCTTACTGCCCCTAATCTTTTTGTTAGGGACGTGGTTATATTGTACCGTCGTATATATGATATAATTGAAAAGCATATATGCTTTTCCTTTATTGTCTTTTTACTTGGATCCCATATTGATCGATTCTTCTGGGTTCTGGAACAATTAAATGCCTTTGTTAGGGCAAAAAAAAGACCCATATTTAGCAGGAGTGTTGCGCCAAACCGTATTTAGCAGGAGTGTATGGAGTGTTGCACCAAACCATATTTAGCAGGAGTGTTGCTACAGAACTTTCTCTGTTACGTAACAAACGAAACTGAAACATACAACAACAAAAGTGAACAACCAAAGTGATGAAGCAAAGATGCAACCGAAGCAACGTTACTCAATTATAAAATTCTACCATGCATTTAAACCGCATCATATTATAGGTATAATTAGTCCGATGGTAAATATAGTTAGTTCCACATTCATATAAATTTAATAGTTATTTATAATTAGAATTCAACTTTTTTTTTGTTTATTCACTTAGTTAAAAGTTTAGGTTTTGGGGAGGCTCCCTGAATCTAGGACTAGAGAAAACTATCTTATTCTAAGAGTGCTTACAGTGATATTTACAGAATATTCACCAAGAGTAACGGTCTGTGAGATTTGAACTCTCAACCTGATGGGAGTGTTGACTGAACCTTCACCAAGTAGTAATTTTTTTCCATTTAATCACTTGAATAAGAATATGTAGGATTTGTAGGCCCAAAAAGGCTAAGAATGGGGGTTAAATTAGCCTCTAAAACCACTTTGAAGAAGATTCGTGTCGAAAATTGGATTACTTTATGGAGTTGCTATGCTTAGTGTGTGACCCGCTACTTTTTAAATGTTAATCTAAAAAATTCTTTGAGATTTCACCCAATCTATATTTCTCGTTTTTATGATTATGATATCAGATCATTTCAATTTTCGAAATCCAAAAACATAAAAAACCTGGTGTAAAAGAATCAAATGAATGAATTTGATCAATTCCTATTCGATCCTTTCTTCAACTTCGAATTGATTCAGAACAATTTCTTCTTTCTAGACACTTACCCAAATTTTGGGTTTTCTAAAAACAAAAGGAAGGTTGAAAGTAAGAGATGAGAGCAATCACACACAACCACAAACACACTAATTTAGAGTGGTTCCCCCTAAATCCTATGGTTACATCCACTACTCAAGGCTCCCCTTTAAGATTTTTCAAATTTTCTATTTCACTTCTTCCAAGGTGAAGTCCAACCTCTTATAACTTAACTTTTTCAAAATATCAAGCTCAAACCTTTACAATAGTTTTCCCAAGGCTCACTCTCTAACCTATATCAAAAACTTTTTCTAAGACTCAAGCTTCAAACCTATACAACCCCTCAAGTAAATTCTACCCAATCTTACTCAACAAAAGATTTTTCCACCAACACAAAGAGTGACTCTCGAGCTCAAAGATCTCTCAAGGTTAAAGTGCACTTAGCAAGTCTATATCTCGCTTGTAATCAATTGCTTTGCCTCTTAAATGAGGTTAGGAAGTTTATATATAAGCCTAAGAAACAAGAAGATACTTGATGACTACGGAAAGTGTAGAGATAGGCTTCCTATTTTGAAATCTGGGTAGGAGGCTGTTACCTAAATTGGCTGCTGGAACTTTTGTATTTGAAACCAAAAATTCCACAAAATAATTTTGTGGCTTCAAACACTTCTCTTTACTTGTCTTCATGTGATAATAGTCCAGAAATACGTTTATAATCCAACTTGTACGTTTATAATCCAACTTGTGGCTCCTTGAGTCTTCTTTGATTGGAGAATTTGAACAACCCCTAACATGAATGGCGTATCCATGTTCACTTGGCATTTTAGGTATGAAGAGGACAAGAAAACAAAAGTATTAAAGAATTAAAGCCCTTTTAACAACAGCATGGACTAATAAAAAAATAACTCTTTAAATGAGATAAATATAAGAGAACAGCATTCTCTCCCTTTTTTTGATTATGTCAAAATCTTAAAACTTATACTCCCCCTGCCAAAAAGCTTAGATGTCGTAGAGTCAATAAGATACCAACCAAGAATAAAACACATTTAGATAGGAACCAACCAAGATAGCTAACAACAAAAACTGATAACAACATTAAGTTTTTCTCCCCCTTTTTGGGCATGAATCAAAAAAGGGGCATATGAAAAATATATACGAATTCTCCCGTTTTTAAAAAAAGTTTGGAACCATATTACCAAAAGAAAAATGCAAGCATAAAGGGGTTAAACCAAACACAATAAACTCCTCCTATTTGTGATAATATTTGTAATATGAACATATGGTAATAATAATATGCCACATAAATGACCAAATGTCTAGCTATATTTCATTCTTAATGCATTTTTAGGAAGCACTCACATGTATATGGAAAGCTACCATTTGAATGAGCTCTTCATGAATCTTGAATAAACTATAGAAAGGTATAATCATCAAAATAATTTACTCCTCTTGGGTTTGAACATTTGTATAAGAGCCTTCTATCCGATTTTGAACTGATTCTATTTGGTGCTCTCAGTTTGTGACATTTGTGTAGAAGCCTCCTCCCCAAATTTTTGAACAGAAACTTCCTGGTACTCTCGGATTGCAACATTTGGGTATACGCTTGCTATCCAAATTTGTAAACAGAAACCTCATTGTGCGAGGGTTGCAACATTTGGGTATAAGCCAGCGACCCAAATTTTCTGACTTCATGCAAAATTAACTCACTTCCGAGTCCTTTCTTAACCGAGGCAAATTAGGATGCTCGAGACTCTTCCCAAAGATGCTTCTCATCATCGCCCATAAATGATATGTATGAATGCGATATGTACCAATCAATTAAATAAGCATCAAAAGCACCATTAAAAGGATACTAAAAAAACATACAAAGGTTCCAACCAAAGGATGAGCATTTTCAAAATCACCACTCATCCTTGCATTCCTACAAAGATCAATGAAGCTTTTGGTACCCATTTCATTTTCGGTCCATTGGGGTTAGTGATGGTACCTTTTGATACCCAAACATACTTAACATAACAATTTCTTTGTTTAAACATGAAAGTGCATGTACCATGCCCAAACTTCCCACAAAAATGACATGTTATAAATGGATTAAAAGATGATGCAACTCTAGCAAAGTTACCATAACCAAATGATCTTGCATTGTAAGATTGTTGCCTATTACCATGGGTATATGCCTTAGAATTGTAATAGGATGGTCCAGCTCTATGTGCTTTTGATCTAGCATTGAGATCATAAGACCTTGTATTGTATGAAAATGATCTAGAGTTATGAGCATGTGATCTTCCACCATAAGCATATGTTCTAGCATTATAAGCATATGATCTTCTATCATGAGCATATGAACTAGTATAGGTTCTGCTTCTATATGCTTGTGATTTACCATAATGAGCATGTGATTGTGTTATGAACATGTATTCTAGCATCATGAGCATATGATTTAGCATGTTCAAATGATATAGCATGATGAGAAAAAGATGTGATACCATGTTCATATGTCTTAACATTAAGCACAAAAGGTTTATCATCATATGACACATTAGATGCACCTAACCCCTCTTTTTGTAATGGGTTTCTTTGTTGTCCTAAGAGAAGATTAAGACCATTTGTACCATTAGTAAACTTCTCTAAAGTACTCTTCATATCAACAACTTCAGATTTAAGAGAATCATTCTCTTTTCCCAACACATCACAACCACTTACATTAGAGGATATTTTCTCATTAGGTTCATTGTAAGACTTATTAAGATTATGCTTTTCCTCTTCAAGAGTCATAATTTGCTTTTTATAAGCTAGATTTTTTTTTTCAAAGACTTCTCAAGTTCATCATGCAACTTAAGGAAAGCATCATGTAATTCTTCAAATGTAAAGTCATCGGAAGAATCCATTACCTCATCATTTTCAAGTGCCACGAAGCAAAAGGTTGCAACCTCGTCATCATCCGAAACACTTGAAGAGGTATCATCATCATCCCATGTTGCCAAGACTTTCTATCCTTTGCTCTTGAGTGAATCATGCCTTGATCTTTTCTTGTAAGAGCAATCGGTCTTGATATGTCCTGGCTTGTTGCACTCAAAGCAAACAAAGGACTCTCCTCTTGTCTCTCCATGCTTGGAATTGCTCAAGTTCTTCATCTCTTTTTGTAGCTTCTTCATCTTGAGAAACTTCATAAACTTCCTTGTGATGAGAGCCATATCTTCATCTTTGCCATTTGCATCTTCACTTCACTCTTGGATCTTCAAGGCAAGATCTTGCTTTTTCTTCTCTTTGCCTTCAAACTTCATTCCATAGGCAATTAAGGAGCTGATTAGCTCATTGAATGATAAGACATTAAGATCTTTTGTCTCTTCTATTGCCTTGACTTTAGCTTCCCACTCCTTACTCAAAGACCTCAATACTTTGACAACCTTCTCCTTATCACTAATGACATTACGAAGGCTCACAAGGTTATTGCATAGAGTAGAAACCTAGTGCTCATGTCGCGAATGGACTCATTAGCCAATAATTCATAGAGCTCATAATCTCTCATTAGCCTATTATTCTTAGACTCTTTAACTTGATTAGTTCCCTCATGAGTAGTGCATAAAAGTTTCCAAATCTCATGAGCATTCTAACAAGTCCTAATTCTCTCAAACTCCTCCTTACTTAAGCCACATAACAAGGAATTTCTGGCCAAGGCATCTAAAGCACCTTTCTTCTTCTCATTTTCGCTCCAATCACTCAAAGGTTTAGGTGTCCTATTCCAACCACTTTCAACTATCTCTCAAGTTTCTAAACCTTGGCCCTCTAGAAATATTTGCATCCTAACTTTCCAATGATCAAAATTTACACCATCAAAGTAAGGAGCTTTGTGGATGTTGTAACCCTCAAAAGCCATGATTGTAACGCCTCGAATTTTCTATGATTTTATTTATGAAAAATTTTAAAGATATTTTTCTTATTTGACCCTCTCAGAAATTACAAGAATTTTTTGCACAAAGAAATTATTTATCTACAATCTTTAAGTGGGTTTCTCGAATTCATTTTTGTTTTTCTTTTGAAATAAAAATGGAGTATAGTATGGAACACAATACATGATGTAGTTTCATTTGAAACTATGTAGTTTTGGCTAGTGTGTAATATAAAACATAGGTCAAGGCGCGTTTTGACCGGCGTGGTACACGCGTTGACCAAGCAGCTGGTAGACATCCAAAACTACGTCATTTTGAATGAGCATTCAAGGACGAACGGCGTCAATTCAACGTCAGTTGTGGCTTGTGAAATAGAGGCCGGTGTATGAAACCCTTGTTCTTTTGTTTGGTTATTTTCTCTCTCTTTCTTTTCCTTTCTCTTCCTCCTCTCTCGGGCATAGCCGCCCCATCCCTTCTCTTTCTTTTGGCCTTTCCCCTTTCATGTCTTCTCATATTTCTCTTCCTTTCTAGTTCATTAGTTCATTACTGTCTTTGATGGTGAATGAAAGAGAACTCCTGCCCTCCTGACTTTAAGAAGAAGAAAATGATTTGCACGATGCTGGGTTTGGGTGCAGCTTGGTACCTCATGGAGAACAATGGCCAGAATCTGGTGTATGGTCTTGCGATTCTTGTAGCTTAAGTGATTTACAATACTCGGTAATCTCTTGACTCTGATATGGATTTTTGCTTATGGTGTCAAATAGATTGTACAACAATGATAATAATAGAACACGTGGAATTTGCCCCTCAATTCCAATGCTTAGAAATTTATTCCTGCAAGATGTTACATTTTTGCATGCTTGTGGATTTGTGTCAAGTGCTTTCACATGGGTTTCCCTGATTTCAATAATTCGTTGTCAATTACTCATTATTTGGTTATTCCTAATGGTCAGTTGGGACTTGTAGTCATATGCTTACAATCTCTTGTTTATTTAATCACATCAGTCACCTTTAAATGGTTTTAAAGTGCATGGCTTTCTTTATATTTATATAAACATGAATCTATGTTTAGCTTTAAAGTCTACGCTCGGTAATGGGGTTGACTAGCTGCTCTTGTGTCCAATGCTTTAAACCTAAGTTCGTTCCATCTTTGAGTTTCAAAGGATTTATTTTTAAAGAAATAAAGGATTTTAATTAGTCATTCTGATTACAAGTTTTGGTCATAAGGTTCAGGGAGATAAGTGAAGTGTTGTTACTCAATGGTTCGGGCGGGCGATATACATATAAATATAATATGCGTATATATTGAAGTTTGGTATCAAGTTTTCAAACGGGAGTTTTATAAAAATATTATGGCTTAGCCCTTCGTCCGTTTAAGTTTCCTATGTCTTTTTAAGGATCATAAAACAACGATTTTATATGTTAAGTACACAGCATGCCTGCACCCCTCTGTCCTTGAACGAATGTTTAAGTGATACACGTGACTACATGTTTAGGCATTGGATATACTTGAGGAGTAGCCGAATAGACCATTGCTTTCATGATGGCTGCAGGTGAGGACATATAAACCTTTGATTACTTTACTGCCTGCAATACTCGGTTTAGACTTGGTACATGAAGTTGAAATTCTTGTTTGGCATTGAATGCCGTTTGTATGTCTGCTTGCTGTGCGGAACTCCTTGTTTGCACTTTTGTGTCTAAGTGATGATGCTTTTGATGTGGTATGCCTGATTATGTGCATAGCGTGCCTGTGTGAATATGATATGCCGGTAGAGCATAATTCGTTTTGTTATGATTCAATAACATGGTATACTATTGTGGTTAGTGTGGTGATTTGTGGGCCGGAGGCCCGGACTTGAAAATAAAATATTAAATCCACACAACCCTGGACAATCATAACGTATGGCACACACATAACTCTTAAAGGATAATTGAGAATAACGTACATAAGAATTCTACTGTGGGTTGTTGACCGGTTGGTTCGAGCGGGAAGTGATACCCCTCGGGGATTGCATGCGGGATATCATGGTATATGCGGTTTAGCATATGGGTCTGTGATGACCGGTTCTACCTCCCTCTTTCTATCTCCCCCTTTCTACCTCCCTCTTTCTCTTTGTCTATCTCTCTCTCTCACTGATTGAACTGGGCCTTGCCCTGATTATATTGGACTTATGCCCTAGTTGTCTCATGAGACGGGACCGAGCTCGACGCACACAGTAGAGGGCCCTAATAAAATGTTAAACTCTAACAACGATAAAATATAACTATAATAAGGTGATTAAACACAAGTGTAGGCTTAAACTCTGAAGATGATTTTGTGTTGTGCATTATACTCTGTGTTTGTTCACTGTGGTTGCTATTGCCTGATGCCGGCGTATTTGTGGTTGATTTGTATCTGTATACTATGGTTCATTTGTTTGCGGTGAGACAGTGGTTGGTCTCAGCCCCTCACAGTCTTTACACAGGTTAACTGTTCGTTGAGCAGTGGTGCGTATCAGCAGGTGGCGGTGTTATCCTCTCGTCGGGTCGGATCCATAGAGTACTTTGTACACATGTTTATCATATATGTTTGTCTTCCGCTGCATATTTGATTATTACATATTGTATTGAATAATATGTTGCATATTTAAATGATGATTATCTTGTTTGTATCGTATCCCGGGGCAGAAGGGCAATTTGGTCATCTCACATATGTATAATTAATTTAATTAGTTGTTTTGGGTTACGGGAGTTTCAATAATCTTTACTCTAGGAGGTTAATCCAAAATAAAAAGACCTAGGCTTCGCTACCAATTATAGGCCCAAAAAGGCTAAGATTGAGGGGGTTGAATTAGCCTCTAAAACCACCTTGAAGAAAATTCGTGTAGGAGACACTTTACCCAAATTTTGGATTTTCTAAGAACAAAATAAAGGTTGAAAGTAAGAGATGAGAGCAATCACACACAACCACAAACATACCAATTTAGAGTGGTTCTCCCCAAATCCTGTGTGTACATCCACTACTCATGGCTCCCTCTTGAGATTTTCCAAATCCACTATATCACTTCTTCCAGGGTGAAGTCGAACTTTTTGCAACCATGCTTTTTCAACTGATCATGCTCAAACCTTTACAAGAATTTTCCCAAGACTCACTCTCTAACCTATACCCAAAGCTTTTTCTAAGGCTCAAGCTTCAAACCTATACAACTCCTCAAGTAAAGTCTACCCAATCTTACTCAAGAAAAGATTTTTCCAACAACATAAAAGAATGACTCACTCTTTGTTTACAATATCAAGCTCAAAGATCTCCCAAGGTTAAAGTGTACATAGCAAGTCTATATCTCACTTGTAATCAATTGCTCTGCCTTTTAAATGAGGTTAGAAAGTCTATATATGAGCCTAAGAAACAAGAAGATACTTGATGACTACAAAAAGTATAGAGATAGGCTTCCTATTTTGAAATTTGGATAGAAGGCTGTTATCCAAATTGGTTGCTGGAAGTTTTGTATTTGAAACCAAAAATTCCACCAAACAATTTTGTGGCTTCACACACTTCTCTTGACTTGTCTTCAAGTGATAATAGTCCAGAAAAAACGTTTATAGTCCGACTTGTGGCTCCTTGAGTCTTCTGTGATTGGAGAATTTGAACAACCCCTAACATGAATGGCTTATCCTTGTTGACTTGACTTTTTTTGGTGTGAAGAGGACAATGAAACAACCACTTTCCTTCCTAGTCAGCTAGCTCCAACGGTCCTTTATCCTTGAGAAAAGATTTGAAGCCTCCCTTCTTGCCTCTTTTCGAATTATGCAAAGAAAAAGGACAAAGAAATTTGAAGGAAAAGATAAATAGTGATGTACAAAACTTTTTTTTTTGTGTGTGTGGTATTTGATAGACCTGGCAAAACGGGTATTGACACGACAACCCGACACGAACCCGATACGAAATTAGTAGGTATAGGTTAGAGATTTTCAACCCGTTTAGTTAAATAGGTCGACCCGACACGACACGAAAATTAGCAGGTCAGGTGCGGGTTGACCCGCCAACCCGATGGGTACCTGTTTATGACCCGATTATATTTAGGGTATAGATATTTTACTAATTTAATACAAGACTTATTTAATATTTAAGGTCAAAGTTACTAAAATTATCTAAAAATATTTTTATAAATGCTTTAAAATACGATTACATTATGACTGTAGAATTTATAATTTTATTTAATATATGAGAAAATCTAATTATATGCCTATTTGCTTAGAAAATACAACGACTTGTGCAATATAGAAAAATTCCAAACTGATTTTTAGGGTGATAGATTTAATAGGTAACCCGTGGGTCAACCCGAACCCGACACGATAATAAACGGGTTGGACACGACACGACACGATTATTAAATGGGTTGGGTCGGGTTGAAGAATTAGAACCCGATTACCTGTTCAACCCGACACGATAACACGAATTGCCAGGTCTAGTATTTGATCATTCTGAAACAGTCGTTAGATGACAGGGAAAGAACAAACAATAAATGAAACGGTGCATTTTATTCAATAGCTAAAATGGACCAGGGGATTTATGCCATGAAGTGGACCAACATACTCTTCTTGGGCCATAGGTTTATGAATAGGCCCAGCTCGTTTTTAACATGAGAAGAAGGCCTTGAGTTATATTTTAAAGGTAGGCCTATAGACTTAAAGCCCAAAACAAAATTAACCCATTTAACAAAAGCATTAAAGACTTGAAGCCCTTTTAACAAAAGCATGGACTGATCAAAAAACAACTCTTTAAATGAGATAAATATAAGAGAACAATATGATTACCTTTTTATCATAAAAATTTTATATTAATGAATTTTCATAACTTTTTATGAAGTCTAATGTTTGTATATTATTTTGTTATAAATCGAAGGTAGAAAGATACTTTGATGTCAGACTTGAAAAGGATAATAACATAAATGATATTGAAAAAAAGAATAAGAGGGATAAAATAAAAAGGAATAGATATACGAGGGAAGAAGAGGGATTTTTATCTCCTTTTTCCAATGATGATTGATTTAACGTTATCATATCATGTGCTATTTATAGACACATGATGTCAAGTTAAAATTCGACTATGAAATATAAAATCCTAATATATACATTCAAGAAAAAATGCAATAGGATAAAATTTGGTGAAAGAAAAAAGAGTGTGGTGCGCTGTCTACTCCCCTCATTGTGGCATGCTTTGATATATTGCAATCCCCGCAAGTCGGTCTTCTTTATCAACTTTTCAAAAATTGAAGTTGGAAGCGTCTTGGTAAATAAATCCGTAAGATTGTTAGTTAAACGAATTTCTTCAACAAAAATATCACATTTCTTTTCTAGATAGCGAGTGAAAAGAACTTTGTTGATATGTGCTTTGTTCGATCACCTCTAATATATAATTCCTTCCACTGGACAATGCAGGTGTGAGAACCCGACCCAAAATCACTTGGGCCTCCTCACTATTTCCTTTACACCTTCTTCTTAACCAACACCCAATATTTTGGAGTCGCCACCCGAATTTTATTATAGGATGAAATTCAGGAAAAACCATTCCTTGAATCCCAATGAGTCCATTTAAAGCAACCGGTTAGCGAACCAAAGATATTGGGCCCGAGGGTTCATCACGGATGGGAAGGTGTTAGGCACACATCCGTGTTGGGGCGAAACTTTATGCAATTGATAAACAATTATATGCCCTGTGATAGTTTGCGTTTTGTGGAAATAAATCACATAAAAATAGTAAAATAAAATTGAAACAAAAAGGGAAAATAAAATAATTGGGCTTGAGTTTGCACCAGTATAAACCACCTACGTACCCCAGCGACCGGGTTCAAAGCCTACGTAGTTCTTGTCATGGCATCACAACAACAATTACATCACAAGAAGCATCATTATCATCATCAAACTACCAGCAAATAGCAGTCAATAAGTTTCATAATCAAAGAGGTATTAGAATACTTATCTTGGTTGTGGGACAAAATCTATAGGTCGTCTTCTACAGGCTTTTAGACAATGAAATGATTCAACTTTTGATCTTAATATCAAAGTTGTAGATCTCCTTCTTTGCTTTCCAGAGAGTCTAAGATCAAAGCAATCTGACTTCTAGAACTCTAGATATGAATTATTTTCTGAGACTGCTTGCATAAGGTCCTTTTACTCGGATTCTCCACATTCTTGGCTTCTAGATTACTTTTGATTGCTTCACTTTCTTATTCTTCTCTTGCTGGCTTTTTTCTTGATGCTTTCCCACAAAATTCCTCCAGAGTTTCTGCTTATCTAAATTTTTCTAGACTTGGAGAGATAGAGTTTCTCCAAGCACCAAAGCTTATAGGGAGTATGTGTAAAAGAGAGATTGATCCCTTGAAATGTGAATGGGAGGCCCTATTTATAGTGTTCTGGATGAGTGCAGGGGTGTGGACCTCTTAATAATGAAGATTATGACCAAAACTTTGGGCCAAAACCGTGTAGAATCAAATTAGGGGCGAAATCGGGAGAATTGGGAAATTCTGGGCACCCATGACCGCCCGGCCCCCCTGCGTTCCACCCGTTCTTTCCTTTTTTGATCCCGATTTTCCCTAATTCCTCCCTGATTTGATTCAATCGCGTAATCAACCCAGAATCACCTCTTTTCTTGATTACTACTCCTCCCAATCATTCCATAACTGATTGATTACAAATCAATCCCCCCATTTAAATGATAATTTAACTCTGATTTTCCACGAAAATTAGAGCTAAAGTTAGCCTGCAAGAAATGTGTTTATGGGATGATTAACTCTGAAAATTCCATATTCCATTAACTTAGGCCCTCAAATTTATCCTTAACCCAAAAATAAATCATCTCAATATAATTGGGTTAAAATAAAAAAGAAAGCCCAAATAAATGAAATAAGACAATATTTTAATGAATTAGACCTTAATGTGTTTTTATCCTAAGATTAAATCATCTCATTAATCCTAGGATTCAAACATATAAATTCCCAATTCATAAAATATATGTATTCTACTAAAATAAATTCTAAATGTGCCTTAGCCAAAGACCAAATCAACTTATTGATCTTATGGTTCGAGAACTGGGTCCTCGGCTTTGTGGGAATCATCTCATCCCATAGTTTGTGATTGTTGGGAATCATCTCATCATGTGGTTTGTGAGAACTGGGTCCTCGGCTTTGTGGGAATCATCTCATCCTAGGTTGTGAATTTCGGGAATCATCTCATCCCAGGTTGTGGATTTCGGGAATCATCTCATCCCGGGGTTTGCGAGAATTGGATCCTTGGCTTTGTGAGAATCATCTCGTCCCATGGTTTGTGGATTTCTGGAATCATCTCATCGCGGGGTTTGCGAGCACCGGGTCCTCGGCTTTGTCGGAATCATCTCATCCTAGGTTTGTGATTGTCGGGAATCATCTTATACCATGGTTTGCGAGAACTGGGTCCTCGGCTTTGTGAGAATCATCTCATCCCATGGTTTGCGAGTACAAGGTCCTCAGCTTTATGGGAATCATCTCATCCTAGGTTGTGGATTTCAAATCATCTCATCCCGAGGTTTGTGAGAACCGGGTTCTCGGTTTATGTTTTGCGAGAACCGAGTCCTCAGCTTTCTGTTTGCGGGGATTGGGTCCTCGGCTTTGGTTGGTTTGTCTCAAGGTTTGCTCGTTTCTGAATATCTCATGTCTGGATCCCCTCATCCCATGGGTGGCGTGAACTGGCTCTTGGCTTTGAGTCCGCTCCCCTCCTGGTTTCCCTCACATCTGGTTTGTTTTGCCTGGTGTGGTGTGGGTATTCAAAGCAGGCAATATTATCCTCATAAAGCATCATTGGGATTTTTTTCCTTCCTATCTAATCCACACGAATCTCGAATATGTTGCGTCATTGACCTTAGCCAAACACATTCGCGATTTTCCCTGGTTTCTTGTATTATCAATTCAACAATCTCTGGTTTTCTTGATCGGTCCCTTATATGTGATTCCTGAGAAGGATTGATGCCTATGGTTGTTCTTGAATTTTCCCAAGAAATAAAATCTGGATGGCGACCCCTTCTGATTGTTTGATTGGGCAAGAAGAAGTAATAAGCTGAAGAGGCCGGATTTCCAGTCGGGTCTTCATAGTTGGCGACTCTGCTGGCTTAATGTGTGCCTTTTTTTAATGTGTCATCGTACGTGCCTTTCATTCATGGAAATCCTGTGAAGCCTTTTTTTAATGTGTCATTAAGAGAGTGAGGGAATCCAAGTCCGCTACTTCCCGTCCTGCAGGGTTAGTGGCTTGAGTGCACCCGTTTCTTCCTGTTTAGCAACGATGGGGATTATCCCCTAGCGACAGTTTTTTTATCCCCCAACCAACTGCATATCCTGAGCATCTCAGGCATTTTGAATCAATAAGTGGTATGTACATTTTTGTGTGATTGTTGTTGATTCATGTATGTGTAAATAGAGTGCTTCTTGCTTCAATAAACCTAAGCAAAAAAAAAAAAAGAAATGAAAAAAGTGTTAGTGTAATATGCCCAAAAGCCAATCACTGGATGATTGTATATAGTCATGTATATTGATTAAAGGTTCTATTCCAATAAATTTGTTTATGTGATAAACGCTTGCACATATTTATAACCCTATAGTATCTCATATTCTTAAAATGTCCCTAGTCGATTATTATTATGGATTGGATGTAATAACAAATTAAGACTAGCGTATGTTGAGAATTATATAAGATATGAATTCTACATACGGGTACAAGTTAGAGAACTTGTGACTGGACCGACCTGACATAAGAACACTACATGGAACGTTATATGATTGTCATTAGTGGTTCTTATATGTATTGTCCTTAGACCTGCGATCATCAAGGTTCCCAACATGTGAGTCATATACTTTGATATTACTCTTGGCTATTCATAACTGAGTAGACCTTAGTGTAATCATTGGGTATATGATATAATGTGTAGTGGGTTTTGTATGATCAAGATGGGATTCGTCCAACCCTTATAACAGGTATATTATCAGATGGGCCCTTTGATAGAGTTGAACTGTAAATGCATGGCTATGCTCGGATTATGTGATATGGTGATATCATTAGTATCCGTTTTACACAGTTAACTCGGGAATCAAGAAACTTAGATTAAACATATACGAGATTGACTTATTCCATGTCTCGTGTTTGATCTTGATAATGGGACGACAGGACAATGACATGTTTCCGAGGCATAATGAATTAGTACTGATCTTGTCGTTTGGGTAGCAATGATGTATTGCTAGACGCCGCTCACTGTTTATAATTGTAAATGAGTTCACAATTATTGCCAAACGTTACAAGTGCCTACAGGGTCACACACTTAGAACTGTTGATTTGAGCTGGTGGTTAAACCATGGTTGGACCGTACTTTAATTAGGTATTTGAGCTAGTGGTTAGACCATAGTTGGACCGGGTCGTTTTGGGTTGACGTGGTTCACTAATTATCAGAATTATTGAACCAGAATTAATGCCATATGATGTGTAATCCCATTAATGCTTAGTGGAGCATTAAGGCATAGTGGATACATGATTAGACTTAAAGGATAATCATGATGGCTAATGCATGATGATGTTGGCCATTGTCTCATTAATCTATGCATTAATTGTGTGTATAAATAGATGATGGTAATCAGATTATCAACACAAGAGAGTAGACACACAATTCAGATTACACACTTCATTCTTTGAGAAAGAAATAAACACACCAAATACTAGTTTCTAGCTCTCGGGGATTTCTGCAGCTAGCACTGCGGTTCGGGAATGCTCGGGTAAGTGATCGTGAGATGGTTGCTAGCTAGTTATCGACGGTTTATGTGGATACCGTAGAGGAGTCGGATTTCTATCTGTTTCTAGCTGATTCGACTCAACAGTTGAGTGAAAGAACTCGACCAATCCAGGTACGATTTTTGTTATTTGGTTTACTCTGTTTCTCATGGATCCTCCATGAGTTCTGGGTGTTTCCGCTGCATTTTGTTTATCATGTTTGCATGCCCGGATACTTTCAGTGGTAGCTGAGCCTCTTATGAAACGCTAAACCGAATTTTTTGTGCATATGTATGATATGCTCACGTTAATGTATGCGATATGTTGAGTTCGATTTGGCATATTTGATATGTTGAATTTCAATTTTGTATATGTGATATATGTTGAAGTAGGTTTTGTCAAAAGTATTTTGACAACGAGTACTTGATTGGTATGTGATATCAATCAAGGTGTTCTTGGCAGTAAGTCGAATGAGTTCGACAAAGATAAATCGATTGTCGATTTTCGTATAGAACGATTGTCGTTCTAGTACAGCAAGGCCTAAACATCGATGTTTTGCTATACAAACATCTATGTTTTGCTATACAAACATCGATGTTTTGCTATACAAACATCGATGTTTTGCTAACAAACATCGATATTCACATGAAGATTAGCCTTGGCCGAATCTTCTAAACATCGATGTTGTGAGACAAACATCGATGCTTTCATGACGATTGGCTTTGGCAGAATCTTGAAACATCAATGTTGTGAGACAAACATCGATGCTCTCATGAAAAGTGGCCTTGGCAGAATTCTCAAACATCGATGTTCAGAGATTAAATATCGATGTTCAAGAGTTCTGTTAAATTGGTTTGAGATTCTAGAATTCTCAAACATCGATGTTTAAGATCAAACATCGATGTTTTTGAGTTCCAGAATTCTCAAACATCAATGTTTAAAAGTTAAACATCGATGTTCAAAAGTACTGCCAGAAATCTTGAACTTTCAGAACTCTCAAACCTCGATGTTTAAGAGTTAGACATCGATGTTCTTGAGCTCTGCCAAATAGTTTGGAGTTCCAGATTCTCAAAACATCGATGTTGAAGTTTAAACATCGATGTTCTTGAGCACTGCCAAGTAGTTGGGAGAATCAGATTCTCAAAACATCGATGTTCAAGTTAGACATCGATGTTCTCATGTATTTTTGGCTTCCAAATTTACGAAACATCAATATATGATTTGTTGATTATATGCATGTGATGTATGAACATAATGTGTTGATGTAAATATTAAGTTCCTCTTGTGTTGCCTTCCATTTATAAGCACTCATCATTGCTTTGATCAACACTTGGTAGGTTTTGCCAAAGCAAGGTGCCAATGTTTATCCTAGCAAGGTGCGATGGGATAATTGTAATATCCAAACTGCTTGTTATGAGTTGAACTTAACTAGGTCATCTCAATAGGATTGAGGACTTAGAGGCAAGGAGTTGAGCTATGTCTATGAGATAGAAAAGAACAAGTGTTGTTCACTCAACTATCCAAGAGTTACATGAGATGTAATTGACAAGAGTTGTCTACCTAAATAACTATGATGTAAGCGATCAGCCAAAGCTGACTTATCCTGTAGTGAAATATGGATATTGGCCTACTTATCATTATCTTGATTCAAAGTAGAAGCATCATTTAATAGAATTCCTTGTTAAATGATTTTATGTATGCATGACTCTGATTTGTGTGAGTTGATCATTGTTGTAGAGTAATCATGGCACAAAACACAAGTACACTATCACTGCGATATGTCCTTGAGAAGGAAAAACTTAATGGGAATAACTTCCTTAAGTGGCATCGCAATTTGAGGATAGTCCTCAAACAAGAAAAGAAATTGTATGTCCTCGAAGAGCCTGTTCCTAATAAACCAGCACCTAATTCTCCTAGGGCAGAAAGGGATGCTTACAAGAAGCATATTGATGATGCATTGGATGTTGCATGCCTTATGCTTATCGACATGGACTCTGAGCTTCATAAGCAACATGAGAACTTGGGTGCGTTCGATATGATCAAACACCTGAAAATGCTCTTTGAAGAGCAAGCAAGGCATGAGAGGTATGAGACCTCCAAGGCATTGTTCCAATGCTAGATGGCTGAGTCATTACCTGTCAGGCCTCATGTGCTCAAGATGATTGGATACATTGAGAGCCTTGAGGGTCTGGGTTTTCCTTTGCAGAAGGAGTTGGCTGTTGATCTAGTCCTACAATCGTTGCCGGATAGTTACAGCTAATTTGTCATGAATTTCAGTATGAATCATCTTGACAAATCCTTGTCTGAGTTACTTAACATGTTAGGAACAGTTGAGCAATAGATGAAGGCAAATAAATCCAACAGTATATTGATGGTTGGAAATAGCAAAGGAATGGGAAAAAGCAAGAAGAAGAAATCTGCCAAAAAGTTTGGTTCATCTTCTTCACAAATGCTGAAACCCAAAGGTGGTGTTGCAAAGAAAGGATAATGTTTCCATTGCAAGAAACCTGGCCATTGGAAGCGTAACTGCCCTATTTACCTTGAAGAGGTGAAGAAACAGAAGGGAAGAAAGACTTCTGTTTCAGGTATTTTTATTATAGAACCTAATATCTCTATCTCTGCATCATGGGTATTAGATACTGGATGTGGTTCTCACATTTGTGTAGATGTGCAGAATCTGAGAAAGAGTAGAAGATTAGAAAAAGGTGAGATAGACCTGCGCGTTGGAAATGGAGCAAGAGTCGCTGAATTATCCGTAGAAACTTACTATCTATCCTTACCGAGTGGTTTGGTTTTAGAACTTGACGATTGTTATTATGTACCTACCATAAGCAGGAATTTGATTTCTGTTTCTTGTCTGGACAAGAAAGGTTTTTCTTTTGTAATAAAGAACAACTGTTGTTCTACTTATTTCAATGATATTTATTATGGTGGTGCATATTTGAGGAATGGTTTGTATGTTCTAAACCTAGAAACACCAATCTATAACATTAATACGAAGAAGGTTAGATTAAACGATTGTATTGAAACCTATCTTTGGCATTGTCGATTGGGCCATATAAACGAGACTCGTATTTCTAAACTCCATAAAGATAGACTTTTAGACTCATTTGATTTTGAATCATATGAGACATATGAGCCATGTTTATTAGGCAAAATGACGAAGGCTCCTTTTGTTGGTAAAGGTGAAAGAGCTTCGGACTTGTTAGGTCTTATACATTCTGATGTATGCGGACCTATGTCAACACAGGCTAGAGATGGATTTCAATGCATCATTACATTTACTGATGATTACAGTAGATATGGCTATGTGTATCTAATGAAACACAAGTCATAATCCTTTGAAAAGTTCAAAGAATTCAAGAATGATGTACAGAATCAACTCGGCAAGAGTATTAAAATACTTCGATCTGATCGAGGAGGTGAATACTTAGACCGAAATTTTCTTGATCATTTAAAGGAATGTGGTATAGTATCACAACTTACTCCACCAGGAACACCTCAATGGAATGGTGTATCTGAAAGGAGGAATAGCACTTTGTTAGACATGGTTCGTTCTATGATGAGTCTAGCTAAACTTCCTTATTCATTTTGGGGACATGCATTATTGAGTGCTGCATTTACACTTAACCGTGTTCCATCTAAATCGGTTGAAAAGACACCATATGAGATATGGACTGGGAAGCATCCAATTTGTCTTTTATGAGGATTTGGGGTTGTGAGGCTTTCGTGAGACGAGAAGCATCAAATAAACTCAGCCCTAAATCGGACAAATGCCTCTTTGTTGGATATCCTAAGGAAACTAAAGGATATTATTTCTATAATCCCACATAACACAAAGTGTTTGTTGCTCGTACTGCTATTTTTCTAGAAAGAGAATTTATTTCACTAAGAAGTGGCTAGAAGCCATGAATTTGGAGATGGAATCCATGTATGAAAACAAGGTATGGACCTTGGTTGATCCACCTGAAGGGGTAAAACCCATAGGGTGCAAATGGATCTTTAAGAAAAAGACCGACATGGATGGTAATGTGATTACCTTTAAAGGGCGATTGGTTGCGAAAGGTTTCAAGCAAGTTCATGGTATTGACTATGATGAAACTTTCTCGCCAGTTGCCATGGCTAAATCCATCCGGATTCTATTGGCTATAGCAGCATACAATGATTATGAGATATGGCAAATGGATGTCAAAACCACTTTCCTTAATGGAAATCTTTTAGAGGATGTGTACATGACACAACCTGAAGGTTTTGTCACTCCAGAGAATGCTAATAAGGTATGCAAATTGCAGAGATCCATTTATGGATTGAAGCAAGCTTCTAGGAGTTGGAATCTTCATTTTAATGAAGTGATCAAAGAGTTTGGTTTCATTAAAAATGAAGATGAGCCATGTGTTTACAAGAAGGTTAGTGGGAGCACTATCGTTTTCTTACTGTTGTATGTTGACGACATTCAACTCATTGGGAATGATATTCCGACACTACAGTCTGTAAAGACTTGGTTAGGGAAGGATTTCTCATTGAAGGACTTAGGAGAAGCTGCCTATGTGTTAGGCATAAAGATCTATAGAGATAGATCCAAAAGACTTCTTGGACTAAGTCAAAGTACATATATTGACAAGGTGCTAAAGAGGTTTAGCATGCAAGATTCTAAGAAAGGTTTCTTGCTTATGTCACGTGGCATATCTCTCTCAAAGAATCAATGTCCTAGTACATCTAAGGAGAGAGAGCGGATGAGTAAGATCCCTTATGCATCTGCAATAGGATCTATCATGTATGTCATGCTATGTACTCGACCAGATGTCGCATATGCTTTGAGTGTCACAAGCAGATATCAATCTGATCTCGGTGAAAGTCACTGGACAGCGGTTAAGAACATCCTTAAGTACTTGAGAAGGACTAAGGATGCATTCCTTGTATATGGAAGCGTTGATAAGCTTGTTGTAAAGGGTTACATAGATGCTAGCTTCCAAACTGACAGGGATGACTTTAGATCGTAGTCAGGTTTTGTGTTTTGTCTTGGAGGTGGTGCTGTATGGTGGAAGAGTTCAAAGCAAGAAACAGTTGCTGACTCCACAACTGAGGCTGAGTACATAGCTGCCTCAGAAGCGGCGAAAGATGCTGTTTGGACTAAGAATTTCGTAACTGAACTTGGGGTGGTTCCGAGCATTCACAGTCCGATTGAGCTCTATTGTGACAACAATGGGACAATCGCACAGGCTCAAGAACTGAGATACCACCAAAGATCCAAACATATACTCCGACGCTATCTTCTCAATAGAGAGATCATTGATAGAGGCATTGTCAGGCTGTGCAAAGTTCCTTCTGAGAACAATGTAGCAGATCCATTGGCTAAGCCGCTCACAGAGCAGAAGTATTATAGTCATACTGCATCCATTGGTATTAGAAACATGGATGATTGGCTTTAGTGCAAGTGGGAGATTGTTAGTGTAATATGCCCAAAAGCCAATCGTTGGATGATTGTATATAGTCATGTATATTGATTAAAGGTTTTATTCCAATAAATATGTTTATGTGATAAATGCTTGCACATATTTATAACCATAGAATCTCGCATATTCTTAAAATTTCCCTAGTCGATTATTATTATGGATGGGTTGTAATAATAAATTAAGATTAGCGTATGTTGAGAATTATATGAGATATGAATTCTACATACGGGTACAAGTTAGAGAACTTGTGGACTGGACCGACCTGACATAAGAACACTATATGGAACGTTATATGATTGTCATTAGTGGTTCTTATATATATTGTCCTTAGACCTGAGATCATCAAGGTTCCCAACATGTGAGTCATATGCTTTGATATTACTCTTGACTATTCATAACTAAGTAGACCTTAGTGTAATCATTGGGTATATGATATAATGTGTAGTGGGTTTTGTATGATCAAGATGGGATTCGTCCAACCCTTATAACGGGTATATTATCAGATGGGCCTCTTGATAGAGTTGAACTCTAAATGCATGGCCATGCTCGGATTATGTGATATGGTGATATCATTAGTATCCTTTTTACAGAGTTAACTCAGGGATCAAGAAACTTAGATTAAACATATACGAGATTGAATTATTCCATGTCTCGTGTTTGATCTTGATAATGGGACAAAAGGACAATGACATGTTTCCGAGGCATAATGAATCAGTATCGATCTTGTCGTTTAGGTAGCAATGATGTGTTGCTAGACGCCGCTCATTGTTTATAATTGTAAATGAGTTTACAATTATTGCCAAACATTACAAGTGCCTACAGGGTCACACACTTAGAACTGTTGATTCGAGCTGGTGGTTAAACCATGGTTGGACCGTGGTTCGACCAGGTATTTGAGCTAGTGGTTAGGCCATGGTTGGACCGGGTCGTTTTGGGTTGACTTGGTTCACTAATTATCAGAATTATTGATCCAGAATTAATGCCATATGATGTGTAATCCCATTAATGCTTAGTGGAGCATTAAGGCATAATGGAGACATGATTAGACTTAAAGGATAATCATGATGGCTAATGCATGATGAAGTTGGCCATTGTCTCATTTATCTATGCATTAATTGTGTGTATAAATAGAGGTTGATAATCAGATTATCAACAGAAGAGAGTAGACACACAATTTAGATTACAAACTTCCTTCTTACAGAAAGAAAGAAACACACCAAATACTAGTTTCTAGCTCTCGGATTTCTGCAGCTAGCACTGCGGTTCGGGAGTGCTCGGGTTAGTGATCATGAGACGGTTGCTAGCTAGTTATTGACGGTTCCTATGGATACCGTAGAGGAGTTGGATTTCTGTCTGGTTCTAGCTGATTCAACTCAACAGTTGAGTGAAAGAACTCGGCCAACCTAGGTACGATTTTTGTTATTCGGTTTACTCTGTTTCACAAGGATCCTCCATGAGTTCCGGATCTTTCCGCTGCATTTTGTTTATCAAGTTTGCATGCCCGGATACTTTCAAAAAGTATGTCCTGCCACAACCCCTTTGTCATCTAAGGCCCTTATACACCCGTCCTTCAAATAATAGGGTAACATGAGTACCGACGAATTTGGTAATGAGGAGTTAGTTGTTCCCATGGAGACCCTATCCTTGCTGAAGGGAACTGATTTGAAGGTGTTGCTGCAAGCAATGGTCGAACTGAAAGCTACGTCCCTTGGGAGTGATGGGGGATGACCTTCAAGGGTTGAGCTGGAAAAGGGCGCCAAGGTGGTCCAAGATGATGGCTCAGTGGGTCAAGTGCCTAGTGCGAATGAAGAGAAATTCAAAAGACTTGAGGTACTAGTGAGGTGCAAGAAAAGAAAGGAAGATGATTGGAACCTTGATCAGTTATCCTTATTTCCTGAAGCCCGACTGCCTGAGAAGTTCAAAATGCCAAACCGGGTGCCCTACCACCCATTTGAAGATTTATGTCATAATGCTGCAACCCATGGGAGTAGGGCCCGAACTAATGGCCCAACTATTTCAAAGAACCTTGTCTGATGCTGCTTTGAAGTGGTTTATGACCTTGGATGAGAGTTGTGTAAGCAAATGGGAGGATATCTGCAAGGAATTCTTGAAGTAGTACAACTACAACACTGAGGTGGATGTAACCAAGAGGGATATGGAAACAACCAAACAAGAGGCCTAAGAGACATTTTCCGCATTCATTACAAAGTGGCGCAATAAATCCCCCTTAATGGTGGACAGGCCTACGGAAGAAGACCAAGTGCAAATGGTGATAAAAAATCTGCAGCCTGCTTACTATGATCGTATGGGTGCCAATTATTTAGCCAATTTTAAGGCTCCCATTAGGGCCGGGACACAATTGGAAGATTTCATCGGTCTTGGTAGGATTTAGATGCCTATTGACACTACAACCTCTAGGAAGAGCTTCGGATCGATGCAAGGGAAGAAACCTATTGAGATAAGTTACATGGCTGCCCAAACTTTGGTGCATAACGTTAGGGAAGTCACTCCCCTCCCATTGACATTGGGAAAAATTCTCAAGAAATGTAGTGAAGAAAAACTTGTTGCAACCTTTGGAACCTATACTTGGCCTTCCCATGAGAGGAGATCTGAACAAATATTATGATTAGCTCCAAGTAACTGGACACGCCATGGACACTTGTGTCAGGCTCCGTCATGAGATCCAAGACTTGAAAGAACAAGGTGAAATAATCTTGCCCTTAAATTCCAAAGACAAGGTTGCAGGTGTGAGGAACGGTTTAAGACTTACTTAATCCAATCACTCGCATCCTTACACCTTCTTCTTAGGGTCAATTCAGCATCAATGGAGTCGCCACCCAAATTTTATTAAGGGCAAAACTTAGGGAAAATCCCTTATAAGGAAACCGATTATAACGAACCAGAGATGTTGGGTTCAGGAGTTCGTCACAGATGGGAAGGTTTTAGGCACCCATCCGTGTTGGGAAGAAATCATGTGCAATTGATGATCAAAGTATGTCAGATGCAACAACAACAACACAACAAAGTAAAACAAAAACAAAACAAAATAGAAAACAAAAAAAGAAAATAAACACATAATTGAGCTTGAGATTCTACCACTAGAATCTACCTAAGTACTTCGGCGATCAGATTCAAAGATCATGTAGTTCTTACATGGCATCACACAGCAATACAACACAACACAACGCAACGCAACAACTCAAAAAAGGAAATACATAGTTTGGCTTGCATCTTGTTATCAAATCGAGACTGCCTACGTACCCGTGTGACCGAGGTCAAAGCCACGTAGTTCTAAAAGTTCATCAACATCAATCACATCACCACACTCACAACAATCATCTCAGAATCCAATCAGCATTAGTTCATCAACAATCAAATAACAATCATCAAGATTCAAAATCAAAAAGAGGTTAGAACACTTACCTTGAGTTTTTGGATAGAAAAGAATGAATAAAATAATATAGAATGGGAAAATTGTTTTTTTTTCTCTTCCATTGATATTGGGTTGGGGCCTTATATGTTATGGGGATCACCACATCTCAAGATTGCGAGGGTTGGGTCCTCGGCTGTTCATGTTTTTTGCCGTCAACATATATTAGGGATGGTAATGAATGTTCTTTTCACGGCCTGGCATAACCCTAGTTTAGAATCATCTTGGGCGTCCCAGTTCATGGTCAATTAAGTGATCTACCTCTTTTCTTAGTCTTAGTCAAATAAATGGGCCCGTCATGGCCCTAGGGAAATCGTTGAATCAAAACTGGGTAGCATGCCCCTTGTATGTTTTCATAAAAAGTATTGGGGCCCGCCGTGCCCTTAGAGTGTGCGGGCGATCATAGTGTCTGCATTTCGAGTGCAGGCATGGCAAGCCCATCTTTTCACAAACAATGCCTTCTAAAGATTGGTAATCAATACTAGGAAATGTAAGTCTACACAAAATGATGAATTTCTGATGTTGATCGTTTACCCTCAACCAAGTCTACCTTATCGAGGAATCTATGTTCTACATGTAAATGATGCATGAGCATATCTACAATGTGATTATCTTTTCAATGCATGAGGGTGACCCTAACTTTTACATGTTTGCTTTCAGATGCAAGTGCTTATGGCATGTTTTTCTTTTTTTTTTCTCTCTTTCCCACTCTCCTCTTCTTTTCTTCTTTCTTTCTCTCCTTCTCTCACTTTCTTCTCTCTCCTTGTTTTCCTCTCTTCCTCTTCTCTCTTCTCTCTCTTGATTTTTCCTCTCTTTCTCTCGTCTTCTCTCCATCTAACTCTCACTCTTCCTCTTCTCTTTTCTTCTCCTTCTCCTTCTCTTTTCCTCCCCTTCTTCTTTCTCTCTCTTTTCTCTTTTTCTCTTCCTCTTCTCTTCCCTTTCTCTCCTTTTTCTTTTCGAATGCGAGTGCTTCCTAATGATTGTGTTCGGTTCTTGAATGTGTAGACCCAAAAGTGCCTAATAGGGGGGTTGAATTAGGCTTAAAAACTTTTTCGGACAGAGAGATTTGGTTTCTACGATACCAAATCTTTGTCAAGAGAATTGGTTTTTGAGAAATCAAATCTTTCAATGCGAGGTGAGTGCTTAGAGTAAGAAATCGAGTAAGGAAGTTGAAGAGAAATTAACACCGGTGTTTTAGAGTGGTTCCCCCTCACCAGGTACCTCCACTACCTAAAGGTTCCTTCCTTTAGGATTTTAAACATTCACTATACTTAGGTTTTTGCGGGATCAACCTTAACCTTTACAAACACAAGTTTTTCTAGGCTAAGCTCAAACCTTTACAAGTTTTTGACAAGCTAAACTCTAACCTTACATAAGCTTTTCACTGGTTAAGCTTGAACCTACCCTCAAATCTAATCCTAGACTTAAGTACCTAGCAAAACTAAACCAAGCCTTGCTTACAAATTTCCCCTTGAAACAAATTAGCACAGTAAGCAGAAAAACCAGATCAAATACCAAATCTTTTAGCTCAAGTATACACTCTGATTTTGCTCAATAGTTGAGATAATCTTCCAGAGGTGTAAACGTCCCTCTTTATAGAATCTGAGTGAGGGGGATAAACTCCTACAACGGCTCCTTGTACTCCAGTTGACTTCAGTTCAATAAAAGCTTCAGTTTGGTGTCGTTATGCATGCCAACTCCTTGGTTGCAATGTATTACTAATTCTAAAAAGTTTGGACCACCTTCTGGAGTTGAGTGGGAGTTAGGTGGGAACATCTTCTGCATTTTGATATGTGTGCATATCATACACTATTTTGGAGCATAAAATACACTTTTAGCCAAGTATTTAGTTAAGATCATGCATGTTATTTATAGTTTTTAGCTTGTTTTCCACTAGTTTCGCTTCCACTTATTAATTTATGTTTTCAGGTACCTTTTGTTGCAAATTGGCTTGATTCTTGAAGATTTGAAGTCTTTTGAAGAATCATGGAAAGATTTGAGCCAAATCATGAAGATTTCTTGACGATGAGTTTTCAACGGTGTCACATTGTTGAAACCCGCTAACCAGAACCTGGTGCATTATAATTCCAGCGACAAAGGGTTACTTGTTGGCCAATTAATATATGGCACCAGCGACTTGCTGCTACTCCTAAGGAAATAAAAGATGCTTTTGCTGCGCCAAAAGAAGGAGAACTCCTAGGAGAAATTAATTCCTACTTTTAAGTTGTCTTGGTTAGATTCTAGGAATTAAAGGCGAGGGTTTTAGAATAATAAGAGGGCATCGATAGTAGCTTGGACAAACTCTTTTCTTTCAATGGGTACTGGTGTCTACAGCAGCAGCAAGGAGGAGAAGAGCACTCTAGTCGATTTCTTACTTTTGTTCTTTATTTCGGTTTGTATGATGAACAAATCCTTCATGTTTGTTTTTTGCTTAGCTATGAACTAAACCCTTCTTTCTAGATCAAAAAGGATGTATCTATTTAGTTCTTTTATGGTTTAATTTTTCCTCCACCAGTTTTTTTACTTTGATTTCTTGATTTGTTTATGCATGCTTATTTCGAGTTTGAAACTTGATCACCTTTAACACTTGTTTTAGGAGTTAAATTAAAACCCGCCAAGAGACATTTAATTCTGGAAAAACATAAACAAACCTTAATCTAGGTGCCGAAAGGCATTAGGATTATTGTGGAATAAGTAGCAACACAAAACATCATTGCTCTTAGGAATAGGTTTGATCCACGACAATGGTAAGATTGACCTCTGAGATGAAGTTATACCTCCAAAAGTCGATAAATTCACCCTAGGTTGTTACCCACTAAGAAAACGAGTAGAAGGCTGCAAATCTTTAGCCAACAGTGTCGCCCCATTCGCGGACACAGAACAGTCACCCTGATAGCAGAATCTGGAGGAAAATTAGGGCAAAGGGTAGAGTAGTGAACCTCGATTGTTCTAGACCTACCATAATCTGATCTTCTTGATGGTTACCGGGCCTGCAAACATGACACTCATATGCAATAATGTTAGTGTAATATGCCCAAAAGCCAATCAATGGATGATTTTTTGTAGTCATGTATATATATTAAGGTTATTCCAATAAATATGATTATGAGATAATCGCTTGCACATATTTATAACCCTAGAATACTTTGTATTCTTAAAATGTCCCTAGTCGATTATTATTATGGATTGGTTGTAATAATAAATTAAGACTAGCGTATGTTGAGAATTATATGAGATATGAATTCTACATACGGGTACAAGTTAGAGAACTTGTGGACTGGACCGACCCACATAAGAACCCCACATGGAACGTTATATGATTGTCATTAGTGGTTCTTATATGTATTGTCCTTAGACCTGAGATTATCAAGGTTCCCAACATATGAGTCGTATACTTTGATATTATTCCTCGTCATCCGTAACTGGGTGGACTTAAGGGTAATCGTTGGGTATATGATAAATGTGTAGTGGGTTTTGATTGATCAAGATGGGATTCGTCCGACCCATATAACGGGTATATTATCAGATGGGCCTCTTGATAGAGTTGAACTGTAAATGCATGGCCATGCTCGGATTATATGATATGGTGATATCACTAGGATCCGTTATACACAGTTAACTTGGGGATCAAGAAACTAAGATTAAACATATACAAAATTGATGTTTTCCATGTCTCGGTTTAATCTTGATAATGGGACGAAGGGACGATGATATGTTTTCGAGGCATATTGAATCAGTACTGGTCTTGTCATTCGGGTAGCAATGATGTGTTGCTAGACGCCGCTCTTTGCTTATAATTGTAAATGAGTTTACAATTATTGTCGGACGTTACAAGTGCCTACAGGGTCACACACTTAGAATCGTTAATTCGAGCAGGTGGTTGAACCGTTGTTGGACCATGGTTCGACCAGGTATGGTTGGATCATGGTTGGACTGTGGTTGGACCAGGGTCGTTTTGGGCTGGTTTGATTCAATAATTGTCAAAATTATTGAGCCAAACCTGATTGCTTGTGATGTGTAATCCCATTAGTGCTTAGTGGTAGACAAGATAATGGGTATCTTAATCATGATGGGCCATTATGTTGGCCATTACCATAAGCACTAATTGAGTGGCATAATTAGATTATGCTTTGGCTTTTTGGCTGATTGCATTTTGGTTTTTGAGAGCCTTGAGAGCGTTTTTCAAACCAGTAAGAACTCATGCAAACACTCACCCATTCTTTCAGAAAGAAAGTAACACCACATAGCTCCAGGAAATCCGTAGCTAGCACCACGATTCGGGAGTGCTCATGTAACGCCCCGGATTTTCGGTATTTAATTTTTATGAATTTTCGAAATTTTTATTCCAATTATGCCCTTGAAGAATTTCTGGATTTTTGGTTAAGGGAATAAATTATATTCCTTGGAAATGTTGTTTTTAGGTTGGCATTATAAGGGGTTTGAGTTTCGTCGGAAACGGGGACTTGTTTCGGGGTGAAACGGGGTTTTAACGTAGTTGTAATTAAAACTACGTTGTTTTGATAAAAGGAAAAAAAGAAAAAAAAACGTGTTGACTGGCGAGGGTTGATCGCGCCTCAGTCCGAAACGACGTCGTTTCAGGACTGAGTCGGCCAAACCCTAAACACTCTTCCCTTCTCTTCTTTTCCTACTTCCCTCTTTTCTTTTCTTTTCTTTCTCTTCTTCTCTACACCTGACGGCGCTTCACCCTACCTGTCCTCTTCTCTCCCGCTGCCATAAACACGCACACCATCACCACCACTCCTCATTTTCTTCTCCTTTTGTCCTTCGAGTCGTCGCTGCTTGAACGAAGGAGGAGGCTCGGGGTTCGACCTGAGAACTTGGGTGTGATCGGGGTAATGGGTAGCGGGCGGAGGACTCGAGGACTGAGCTCGAGTGCACGCCGCCACTGTTGTTACTGCAACGAAGGGGAGGAAGAGTTCGGGAGTCAGTTCACGGCAAGGATTCGCCGTTATTGGGTAAGTGGACTCTAACTCACTGTTCGCTCTTCTTTCCTCTTCTCTTTCGTTTTCTGTGCACTGTGTTTAATCGGGTTTCTCCCTCTCTCGTTCTTGTTTAAACTCGAGCTCTGTTCTAATCGGGTTGTGGCAATTCTGGGTTTGGGTTGATCGGTACGGCTACGTGGAAGAGTTGTTGATGGATGCCAATGTCTCTGATTCTTTGGTTCGGCTCGATCGGGGGTTGCAATGGTGGAACCGAGCCTTGCAGTGAGGTTTTGGTATGCAAGCGGGATTGTCAATCGGTAAGTAGTCCCTGCACCTTTTTCCTATTCTTAAGTTGTTGTTGATGTACCGTTTTGCTGTGAGATTGGATTGAATGATGAATTACGTTGCCCTGATGTTCGGTAGTTTTGATGGGAGTTTTAATGCATATGTGCTTGCTGGCAATTTAATTTGTGGTTGGTGGTTATATTGTAACTTGACACTAAGGGTACAAAGGAGTGGCAATATTTTTTTTTTAGAAAAAAATTTTCTATATATCAAAACGGTAGATTGTTTACCAAAATAGCTCTCGGGTTTTCTAATGAGTTTCATTAAAATCCTTGTGTATGATATATATATTAAACACTGATGAGTTTAGAATCCTTTCTTTGGGTGCTGTTTTGGAATTCACCAAGGGTTGTTTGATTGACTTGGTACAAGGGAAGTTTATAGTTGCTGAATATTAAAAAGAAAGAGAACAATTATAAGTTTCTATATGTGCTAGAGAGGTACTGACAACCATGATTTAAAACATGATTAATTCTTGGTGGAAGTGGTATACAGTATTATATATATACATACAGATATTTATATACACTTCTAACATAACAATAATAAATGTTGGTTCTATGAAATCGAGATATGTATCAGGTCTGGTTTTTGTTTTAGTGCGCTTCACATTGGCCAATAAGACTTTTTAAATTGCTCTTCATCAATTATGTGCACTGTTTATGCTAAAAGATCTTATTCCAGTCAATTGACTTGATATGAGGATTTATGCCACCAGTACCTTTCGGCTCATAGTAGGGTTCTTGTACATTACCATTTATATATATACACGCGAAATTATATAAGTTATTTTCACATAGGCCATTGTGGATTACATTGTCTTTGGGCTTCGGCTTTCAGGCCATGTCTTGAACACTGGATCTTCACTGAACTTATTAAATCGGTTTCTAAAATAGTTTTAATCTTCTAATGAATTCTATAAACCCACTTAGGCGTAACTATTGATTCTTTTAATATAACATGTTGGGTTATGGGTTTTTGCCGAAGAGCAAGAATTTGTTTAACACACAACATGTATACACTTCATGTCATTCTTGTTGTGCATTATATGTGATTATATTCAGTACCGATATAGGATCAAATGTCGTCAAGGCAAGACCAGGTGTTTGCTTTCAGGACAACTTCAGTGATCTAGGCGAGGACTTATAAACCTATGTATGCATTACTGCCTACAATGCTCGGTTCATTGTCTTGGTATTTAAAGTGGTATTATTTGTTTGGCCTTGAATGGTGTATGCGTGCTTGCCTGCTTGTGGATGTTCTTGCTTACATCTTGTGTCTTATTGATGATACCTCCGATGCAGTGTGCATGATTAAGTGAACTGTGTACCAGTGTGATTTGATATGCCTGTCGAGCATGACTTGTTTGTGTGTTAAATAACGTGATATATGGTTTTGTGGTTTGTGTGGTGGACTGTGGGCTGGAGTCCCGGATTTGAGAATAAGATGTTAAATCCATACAACCCTGTTTGAGAATAACGTATGGTGCAACTCTTAAAGGGTAATTGAGAATAACATACTATAATCATTCTACTGTGGGGCTGTTGACCGGTTGGTTCGAGCGGGAAGTGATACCCCTCGGGATTTCATGCTATTCAGCATGGTATATGCGGTTTAGCACATGGGTCTTTTATGACCGGTTCTACCTCCCTCTTTCTACCTCCCCCTTTCTACCTCCCTCTTTCTCTCTGTCTATCTCTCTCTCTGATTGTATTGGGCCTTGCCCTGGTTATTTTTGGGCTTATGCCCTGGTTGTCTCATGAGACGTGTGAAGGCCCTCTCCCCGAGGGACCCACTATATTCAGGTATTGTTACATCACATCCCTCAGCCCACACCTCTTGGGTTTAATCCTTTACCATGCTGCAGCACTAGGGATTCGAACTCGGGACGTGATGCTTTTTATCCCCCTCAAGGAGAGCACCTTCACCAATCCTTCTGCAGATGAGTTGGTGAAGGTGCTCTCCTTGAGGGGGATAAAAAGCATCACGTCCCGAGTTCGAATCCCTAGTGTTGCAGCTTGGTAAAGGATTAAACCCAAGAGGTGTGGGCTGAGGGATGTGATGTAACAATACCTGAATATAGTGGGTCCCTCGGGGAGAGGGCCTTCACAGAAAACGCAACTGTAACGTCCCGAATTTTCATAATTGGATTTTCGGAATTTTCGAAATTTTTATTCCAATTTTGCCCTTGAGAAATTTCTGAATTTTTTTGGACAAGGGAATAAATTATCTTACCTTGGTTATATTGGAATTAAGTTGATGGTATGACGGGTTCGGCTTTCGTTGGAGTTTAATCGGGTTTCGGGGTTGAGAATTAAACTTTGAAGCAGTTCCCCGAAACTACGTCGTTTTGGAAATTGTTTAAAAAAAAAATGTGGGGGCGTTGACCAGACAGGGGTTGACCGTGCCTAAGCGGACGACGGGTCCACTAGGGCGGCCAACCCTAGCCCGATCCTTTTTCTCCTCTTCTTCACCTTTCTTTTTTCTTCTTCTACTTTCTTCCCCTAGCCGCCGCCTACCCCCAACTCTTCTCTTCTTCCTCCTTTCGTTTCTCTCTCCCTTCTTCCTCTCTTCCTTCTCTTCTCGTTCTCTCTCTTTTTCCCTCACCCTCCTCTTCCTCTCCGGTCCTCTTCTCTCGTGTCATCCTCTCGCTTTCCCATCGCCGGTCGTCCCGTTCTTTACCTTCAATCGCTGAGCAACCAACCCAATAGACGCCGCCGTCGTGGAGTGTAGTGGAGATTGAGAAGAGGTCAGGCTTGTGCGCGACGAGGAGTACGGGGCGTAGACAGGAGCCGCCATCATCGTCCTCACGTTGCCGGTAAGTCCCCGCTCTCTCTTCTCCAGTTCTCTCGGCTTGGGTGTTTGGTATGTAGTTGACGGGTTGTGTTTTGGTTTGTGTGTTGGTTGTTGCGGCTCGGCTGTGTGGACGGTGGGGGTCGACTGTGTTGTGTTGGTTGTTGGTGGTTGTTGTCGCGTGGTGGCCGGTGGTGTCCCTGTGTGCGTGCGTCGATGGTTGTCGCCGACGTGCTGTGGCTGTGATGGTTCCGGCGGGTTGCTTACGTGTGTGAGTGTAGTGCTGGGTGTGTGACGGGCAGTGTAGGTGCTCGGGTGTGTGAGTGTGTTCCGCCGGCAGAGGAGTTGAGGTTCGGTTCCGGCGGTAAGCTTCCGGGTAAGGACTCTCTCTCCCATCCGTTTCTTTTCAATTCTGAAATTCAAAGGACCCGTGTAGAGTTCTGGTTGATGTTGTGGTGTTGTTGAGTTGATTGGTTGGTTTTTGTTCATGGCAGAATTGATGGAATCTTTGTGGGCAGCTTTGGGTGTTTTCCGGCGAGTTCACCGGAATCCGGCGAAGGCTCGGGAATTTTCCGGCGAGGCTCGGGAATATTCCGGCAAAGGCTCGGGTCTTGATTCCGACATTTAACGGTATACTTGATGTATAATTTGTGTTATCCATGGCATGTACTTATTATATTCGGATTGGCTTTTGTAATATTGATAATGTACATAGTAGAAATCGAGCTCGGGAATTATGTGGAACATAACCGGGAATTTACCGACACGGGTAGAACCTTAGGCCGGGAACCTTTGGGATCGAATTGACCTTGGACTTAAGTAACGGGCTTTGAGCCCAATCCTATGCTTGGTTAAATACGGACTTAAGGAAGTGGGCTTTAGGCCCGGAAATTGAATTTGGGCTTAGATTGGACTTTAGGCCGGAAACCCGTAAAGAACATAATGAGTGGGCCATAGGCCCGGGAACTACTTATTGGACTTAGTTGGGCGTAAGCCGGTGAACCTTAGGTCCCGATACTCGGAGTTTTGGTGAGAGAACATTAAGTTGGGTTTAGACCAGGGAATTTCATAGTTGGCTAACTAGGGACGGGTTTAGCTCAGTTGAGCATTATAGTTACATGCATACACGTTTTTATTGTAATTGTTTGTAATTTGTTGTGTGTGCCGGTATTCTGGCACGGGTAACACCTCGGGAGCTGGAGGATCTGTTTTGGGAAAAGCTCCACAGGACAATCATCGTTGATGTGACTTTATACGCCTTTTTATGTTTGTATGCATGAGCTCGTTGGATTGGTTTGTTTGAGTTGCATGCTTGTTTGCTAACATGCGGTAATCTGTATTGTGTGCCTAAGTGTACTTTTTGCTTATGAGCTGGATGATTGGATTAGTTATGGATTATAACATGCGGTGTGATTCTGGGTGTTTGGTGTGATGTATTGTGGGTCGGAGACCCGGTTATCTGATTGAGCTGTTTTACCACACAACCCTATTAAATCACAATCTCTTGGCACACATAAACTCATAACTTGTGAATTAAGATAATATACAGTAGAAGTTAGGCTACTGTGTGCTGATGACCGGTTGTTTCGAGCGGGAAGTGATACCCTTCGGGTTTGCTTGCGGAATGGCAAGTGTTATGCGGATTTGCATATGGGTCTGTAATGACCGGTTCTACCTCCCTCCTTCTACCTTTCGTTTTCTACCTCCCTCTTTCTCTCTGTCTCTCTCTCTCTCTATGGTTATGTTGGGCTTCGTGCCTGGTTTTATTCGGGCTTATGCCTGGTTGTCTCATGAGACGGGACCGAGCTCGACGCACACAGTAGGGGGCCCTGAATAATAAATTATAATAAGAAAACTTAACACACAACAGTTGGAGTATAATGAATTGTTTGCTTGATTGGCTCGGCATGTTAGTACTGTTGCTGTTTGTTGCTTACTTGTCTTGTTGCTCTTCTTTCCTTTCGGACTTGATCTGCACACCTTCATAATTAGATCTATATTGCTCACTGAGTAGGCGACTCACATAATCGCCAACGTTGTTTTTCAGACTTTAGATAGCGTGCAGTCACTTTCCAACCTTCCAGAGTACGGACGTGGTTATCTCAGCAGGTAGCTGTGCTTGATCTCCCGGTTGGATCCATAGAGTCGGCATGCATGTTGTTTTGTTCCTCTTATTTTTACTCCGTTTATTTCTTCCGCTGCATTGGATTTTTGTTGAGATGTCACTATTGATTTTGGATTACATTATCGGCAGGTTGCCGGGTTTACGTATTGAGGATGTCTCGGCAGGATGCCGGGTTGTCTTGTGGCTTGTTAAGCCGGATTGTTTTGTTCTTTATGACATCTCGTTTTATTAAGAATTTTGGATAATGTTTTTGATGTTGGATTTCATGTCCCGGATTTCAGGGGTATTTTGGTAATTTCCTTGTGTTTAAGTATTTTATTGTTAAATTGGGACACGGGTGTTTCAGCTTGGTAGCGGAGCAGGCTTTAGATCCTTGGTTTTAAATAGTGTCTTAAACTTTGTTTTCAAAGTGGTTTCTGTGTTTAAGCCTGTTTCCGGATTTATGACTTAAAAAGTGTTTTTGACTCATTTGCATTCATATAGGCGTCGATATGGATCACGAGGGGCAGCACAATGCTGAGGATGACGCCGCTACTCATGTCTCCGACAATGTGTCGGAGATGCAGGTTCCCGTTGGTCAGGGGAACAATAATGCAGCAGAGAATAATGCTGCAAGGGGTGGAGGACAGAATGCTGTACCACCTGTTGTGAACCCAGCGTTCCAGCAGTATCAGGCTTTTCTGCAGTGGCAGCAGTTCCAGCAGTTTCAGCAGCAGCAGCAGGGTGCCCAGCCGGTAGCACCTGCTGCAGCAGGTGGTATGGAGAGTGGATACAAACATATGGATAAGTCTACTGTGAAGGAATTCTCAGGTGAAGAGGGCAAAGTCAAAGAGTTTGATGATTGGTTTCGCCAGGTGGAGAATGTTCTGGAGAAGTTCACCTGTACACCTGAGCAGAGGGCTCGATTAGCTGCACACAAGTTCACAGGGTATGCATTTGTTAGTTATATGCCCAAAAGCCAATCTATGGATGATTGTAGTCATGTATATACATTGAGGTTATTCCAATAAATATGATTATGAGATAATTACTTGCACATATTTATAACCCTAGTTTATATATTTGATATATTCTTAAATGTCCCTAGTCGGTTATTATTATGGACGGGTTGTAATAATAAATTAAGACTAGCGT